>QNGE01001306.1:13384-45678 GCA_008508345.1 Paragonimus westermani | reverse complement strand
AATCTGAAAGCATCGCAGGCACGCACAAAGGAGCAATCCGCAAGGCAACGGTTCGGCAAGACTAGAATGTTCAACCTAGGAGAACGGGTGAAATATCGAGACCATCGGAACACCGGTGCCAGCGGGCCAGGATCAAGAAAACTTTTGCTTGAATGGAAAGGTCCGTATTTGGTAATATCCAGACGGAACCCAGTATACACGATCAAGAAGGACGGTGAGACGAAACGAGCGCACGCCAGTGAGTTACCAACGTGGCACGAGATGCCGGCGCGACGAACCAGAAGATCAATAATCCGGGAGGTAACACCGCGTTGATCGGAGAGGATTCGTCGAAAAATGCAAAGGAACCAAGGAACCTCAGAAGGGGGAGGAGTGTTGTATAACAGGCAGTTTCGTTGTGAGTAGTATACTACTCACAAGTAGTGTATTAACCACAGGCGACATTCAGGAACTAAAGGACAAGCCCCGTACACGACGGACAAGAAGAGACTATCGGAACAGTGTGTACATGCTGTGTGAGAACTTTCACCAAGGTGAGTGACAACGTACTGTCACCCAATGTATGTGAATACATGTCTGTCGTGCAAATGAGTGTACACGTTTGTGGTTTAGTTTTTGACGATCTGTACGGAAGTTTGCGCAATAAACCAACTTGTTGGCCAAACGTCTTTTGCGGAAACAACATTACGACACACGGAAAACTTCAAAAAATATCCTCATAGCACGGTGAGTTCACTTATTCGCAAACGTGCCTATAGCCAAATGACACATGCACTGAAACTTATTCCAATTAGATCGGAAAGTAGCAATTCCATTATGATTTCGTCCGCAGGATCCAAAAGGGAGGCGTGAATAAATCAAATTACAAACACGTTTATGGACACACAGAGAAAAAAACGAAGGCTCTTAGCACAAAAAAAAAACAGAACACTGAGGAATATATAAAAGCCTAAGGGTTCACAGTCTCAAAGGTTTAGTAGAAACATAAAACCCATGAAAGGGTCAATTTTCAAAAAGACAGAGTCAAATGACATGAAGCGTAAAAACAGTCATTGAGCAAGCTCAGAGCAAAATAAGGCACCGATCGGATCAAAAATGTACAAGGTACCAGTATTTGCATCAACGGTGACTAAAGTAGGTGGCATTTCAGAAAGATAAGAGGGTAAATCGTGAGAGTTGTTATCATTGTTTTGTGAACAAACAGCCGGCTGTCGTCTGGGGCTAACCATCAGTAAATTCAAAGACGAATTGGTTACATCACTCACACCAGAGGACAAAACACGAAGCACACGACACCGATGCAACAAATGACGGGGTTGTTGGGACGAGGGATACGAGGTGGCTGGGATATTTGAATGATGAATGGGATCGGACATGTAACTGTTGTGCACGTCCGTGGGATGAGCAGCCGCAGGTTCGAATGGCCATACACAAAGACGATCAGATAATCCGGCTAGCAAACGACCGTCTGGAGACCATACCAATCGGCGGAGCCATGTACCACCAGCGCCTGCAGCGTTCGAATGAAAACGGGGTGGTATGTGTGGGGCACGTGTGCAAGCAAGTCCGGCGGAAATATGATCAGGTTTGAGATCTGGGCTTGGAAGTCGAGTGGGATGCCGAACGCTTGTGACAAAGGCGGAAGTCCCAATGTGTTCTGAGGGAGATGGTCGATCGACTTTGCGCGATGGTGTATGTCGTAGAGCGCCGTAGCTGTCCGGACTCACTGCACGACTGCAACGTGAACGTTTCCAAGTATGGTCCACGAAGTCTTGCAGACTGAACATCAGCGAAAGTTCGAAACACAGAAAAGCGTAAACGAAAATATAAATATACACACTGGTGAAAACCCGGAAATTGTATAGAGCTGACAAGTGCACTACTGGAAAGTGAACGACAAATGAATAAACAGTTTAAAGAGCGACCTAAAGTCACTCACGAACATGGCAGAGTTTTTGTTTGTCCACAGATTTCAACGTGCAAAATCAGAGTTTCAGAACTTGGGACCAGGACAGAATGCTACTGCTTAACTAGTACCTCACTGGCAAGAGTTAGNAATGCTACTGCTTAACTAGTACCTCACTGGCAAGAGTTAGTTGGACTCTATCACTCAAGTACCTCACTGCGTTCGACGTCTACCGAACAGTAGTAGACAATCAAGAGAGAGATCGCAAGAAAATCCAACGAGGTAGCTGAAGTATACCATTCATAAGTGGTACGGCAGACTTACTGAATCTGGAGAGATTTAGGAGTAAAAATCGGTAGTCCAGCTAGGTTCCTATTTGAGACAAGAACTGTACGTTCCCAAGCAGCATGCAACCTGCCGGTTGAGCACAAAAGGCTGGATTTTCTTAGGTTCGTCGATAAGAGCTATCGATACAGGGTGTAAAATTGTAAATAAGAACCACTGGACAATTAGATGTTCGCCCCCTACCAATCCGGCCAACCAGAGATGCATGTCTGCAACATTTTGTTGGCAGACTAATATGATCACTGTAGGTCTGACGTGTTACCACCAGACAACGGATATGTTAACGTCGTAATTGGTCTCCTAAACACACGCGACCTGTGGGTTTTGTCACACAAGTTTACTCTAAAAATTACTCAACAGACACAAGTACGTAAACGACTTTTGTCTTGTTTACTCATCTTTTGTACATCCCACTGTCCTGTCTGCTCACGTGAAATCTCTCACAGTTGTTTGACCAGTCACGTCCTGTTCTGATAAGTTTATGAACACTTGTAAATAGAGCTAAGTGAGCAGGCATAAATCATCAAACTGTTACGATACGAAATGTTAGTTCCACGCGTGGACGAAAGTGACGAACCATATGAACGCGAACGAGTTACGGATATCGAATTCAAGCTACTCCTTTTCTGTAGTCTGCTTAACCTATCCCACAGGTATGGAGATCAGAAAATGATCACTTTCCAGTGGTCTTCAAAATTAACTGACATAGCGGTGTCAATACCATAGTAATCGTTACAAGCAGAAAAAACCCGAATCAACAAATATTACACATACTGATGTGACATCCATCATTGCAGAAACCGAGTGAAAACCAATATTAATGAATCCGGTCAAAAAAGTGCTTCCTAGCGTTCGCCCAAACAATGGCTGTCTGCCAGATATAACTGCCAGTGCGGAAAAGCATCATCGACCAGCAACAGTTCAAAACTATCTCAATCGGGATGTCCGTACCTAATGGCAAAAACCAAGAAGTTTCATGAGTCTGGATTGTAAACTGCCAGTTACGCACGTTTGCCGGGCGACAAAAGTTTCCTGGGTTGCACTGGCACGTATTGCGTGACCGTACTAGATTCAAGATAGTTTCTTTTTGAAAGTGCAGCGTATAACACGCATTTACAATAAAGATTGATGCAATATGCACTTCCCAAACTAGTCGAAGAGAAGACGACTGTTTAAGGAGATTGGGAGCTGCATCCAGAGTGGCCTTGAAAGTAAAAAAAGATCGCACATACTTGCATGCCTGTTTTTTTAACTACTCTAATAAACGTTAAGCGTCTCACTTCGAGATGCATCAGTGCCCAGGTCGCCAAATATTTCCACCGTTTCTACTGTTCACAAGCTGCTAAGATGCAATTCCCGAAAATGTATATTAATAAAAACGGCTCTTTGCAACAGTGATGCCTGCGGGTGATTTATACCGTGAACAGCCAAACGTTCGAAGAAACTGGTGCAAAAGCCCACAACCATGATTGATGGATGGCATTATTGTAACTTTACTGGCTGGGAGAAGTTTGAAAAGCTTGTGTACACCTGGCCCTATGTCAGGCAAACTAAACGGTCATAGAGTGAACGAACGTGTCCGGTTCAGAAACGCTAAGGAGCATAAGAATATGATATAACATCCTCATCATCATAGCAGCCAACAAACTGTGGCGAGGGTCGCCGCTCACTTAAATAGTGATGTGGTGTGTTCCGAAAAAAGGAAACGTTACTAAAATGGCTGAAAATTAATGAAAGACGACTAAGCGGAAGAACTTGAAATGATGTGCATGCAGGTATGCTACTGACTACGGCAAACAGCCACCTCAGATAGCGTTTCTAACCAGTGATTTGAGTAATTACGAGGACCGCAGCCACGCAGGTGACACCTACCCACTTCGCTCAATAGAACAATCAGAATGATCATATTTCGTGATCAGGTTGTTGCTTGATCACCAAGCGGTTTCACCCAACTGTTGGCGGTCTCTATATAACGTCCGGTACGGCATGCGATCAGATGACCTACGGAGTGCATGACCCACAGGCTGTGCCACGTGATCAGTTGACCAATTGATCATGTATCACCAGCGTTTCGGAATACGCGTTGGTGAACGAACGTATTATTCACGGGATCAGTCCACTTAATATGGGCAAATTGGCGGAGACACCGATAGTCAAACAAAACAAGTCTACTAATAACTTCGTTGCGAATTGCCCACGTATACAGGCAATATATACCCTTCCTTTTATTGACAACCGAACGTCCTTTCAATACCATAGATGACACAGTTTGACAAGGGCAACTTATGCCTTCTCAAACCTCGCTGATCTCATCAGTACTATTACACGCTAATGAGACAGTGCTACCCAAGTATGCGAAACTGTTCACAGTTTCGAAAGGATTACTTGTAATCACGGAAGTAGGGGTGGAAATATCCCAGTCTTGAAGCGTCAATCTGAACTTTGAAGATGCGAAGCGTATTCCATATAAACCAACCCGATCACTTATCCATGTACAGCATAGTCTGCATATCCTCGACAGAGGGGCTAAGTAAGACAATGTCCTCCGCATACACCAGATCGGTCAACCGAGCGCCAAGAAGAAGCTCAGCACTGCGATCACTGGACTATTCGAACGTACCCTCCAGAATGTCGTCCATGAGAAAAATGAAGAGAGAAATCGGACACCGTTGACGAATACCACTAAAAGTGATGAAAGCCCGAGACAGTTGTCTATAAAATCATATCCTGCTTGCAGAGTGAGCATACAATGATCGTAACAGATTCACGTATTTTCCCGGTACTCATTTGCGAAGAAGACAGTTCCAGGGAACGTTACGAGCAACTGAATCAAAGCAGCCTCCAGGTCTAAAAAGACAATGAACGTCGGCTGCTTATAAGAATGCCGATGTCCCAAGATTCGTCTCAAGGTAAAAATGCAGTCAACGCACTCATGACCGAATCGAAATCCTGCCTGTTCTCCGCATACCTGAATTTCTCTGGACCTAATAAGCCGAAGTAAAATGAGACCAGTACATAAATTGGAAACAACAGACACTAAACCCATGCCTCTGTAATCATCACATATAATTCGGGTCCTCTTTTTAGAAACGGGACGTGTTGCTGATAGGCACCAACTACAAGGTACCTTTCCAATCTCCCAAATCGTCTGGAGAAGTTGCGTCAGTTCTGATATCAACATCTCCTCGCCACCCTTGAGAAGAAAAGATGAGCGCGGAATTGGACTAGGAGCCTTGTTACGCTTCAATAACTTAGGCTCTAGGGCCACTCCTGCTTCCTATGGAATGCCATCTGGAAGGTAATAGCTGACCATTTGGCTCTTCTCGTCCACATGGTCTGGTTGAAGCCAACTGAACTGTTTTTCAAAATGTTACGCCCAACTGTCGAGTCGACGCGATTAGTTGGTGGAAAGTGAGCGAAATTTTTCACATATGGTCTCACTTACACTAACCCGACGGCCAGTACAACTACGGATCAGGGAAGAAAACCTTCTGCTAGTCCCGAATAAATAGGATCGTTCTATCCCCTACGACTGGTCGACTAAGTAGTGCTCATGGTCTTTGTTCAGTTCTGGACGGTCGTTGTTATATTCAGAACCAGGTGCTGTCTGACAGGGTTGCACCTGGAAAGACTGGGGTCCTAGTCAGCATAGACCGCCGGATCAAAACAGCACACAAGCTCGATCACCAAGTCAACGTACAGTACAGGTCAGGATGAGATATGATAAAATAAGATTAAATTAAATTACACAGAAGGTGTACAGCTACTGCCATGGACTTTTTCAGGTAGTGAATTGCACTAACATTACAGGTGGCAGATTGCTTCGAGGAGGTCCAGATGTTCATACGGCTCGGTGACTCGTAACAGCCTCATAAATGTGTAACCCAAACCTTCGTTTGAAATCACCTACTGAGGACGCCACTCCAACAGATTCAGGCAAGTTGGTTGCAAGTTGCATATGCTATCACAGTAGGGGAATGTTGATTGCACTTCGAGTGACTAGGCTAGCAGTACAGCTGTAGTGGGTGGCCTTGAAAACCGTTAACCGGACGAGGTCTAAAAGTGTCTCAAAGGATGGGGCAGTTCGCACAAAATCCTATAGTTCGCAATAAGAGCACCGATGACATGTCAATATAGTAGGGTTAGTCGAACAGGTTAAACAGCCTCTCCAGCCAAAAAAAAGGGCGAATGGAATACAAACACACGTTGTCGCTCTACGATGTACTCACTCGAATTTTTAGACGGTACGGTACGATTGACAAGTTTGAATATGCAAACGTCAGTGAGTCGAAGACAAAAGAAAATCTCTTCACTTTAAACGTCTCGAATGGACGAGTTAACGTTCAGCGTCTCATGTTAGCTAGCTTCGATATTGAAGCATAGTTAGGGCAGAGGCTGAGTTCTTCCAGGATTACGATTCATGGGTCAGGTCTTCAGATGGTATTGCCTGGCGTAATACTGCTTAAAAAGTACCTACCGTTCGGTATCGCAAACCTACAACTAACGATTCTACGGGACAAATACATGTAATCCTATGAAACGGTTTTGCAGAACAGGCCGCTAAAAGTTAATTTCTATGCAACTGTGCCAACAGAGGCGCTCTTGTGATATGACTGTCCGATGAGGAAGTTAAGTATTCGCAGGTTGTTTAGACCTCCACTAAACACTGTTCAGTCACTAGTGCCTTAACTTCGAATAATGATGAAACAAGCAAGGGAACCGTGGGCGACAATCGGTGAGCTAACGACGCAATGTGTAGAATAACGAAGCATACGTGTGAGAGGTCAGACTCCAGATACGCAGTGCACCCGCGTCGTCTCCGGTTGCAACAAACCATTCCTCTCCAGACAAGCCGATGGATACATCCAGAACGGGTCGGAAGCAGACCGTGCGCACACATGCCGGATGTTTAGCTGTTTCAAAAACGGAGACTCCGGATTCCAAGGACCAAACCTACGTGATGAAAGAACAGAAAATGCACAGAATCAATTGATTGTGGACTATGAAAGTGGCAAGTTGGGACAAAATAACTAATAACGGCAGTGTTAAAAGTGCGTTTACCTTGGCTGTTTTATCAGTGGAAGCTGTCACCAGCCATTTGCCAGTAGGATCCACATCAGCATCCGTAATAACCCAAGGGCGGTGAGCCTCCAAGTCCAAGCGCCATGGGGGAAACGTTCGATTCGGACGTTTGATCACTTCATCTGTCACAAGGTCCGTGGATGGCAACACGACTTGACGACCGAAAACCAGTCCATCAACACCGGCAGTGAGCCATACGAGAATGTGCCTAACTCGATCAGGAGCTTGAGGTACCTCTGATGAATGTATGTCAGCGGAAGTGGACAAGTGCGGTATACGCCTCAGCGAAGACCAAACGATCGGCACAGTGAGTTCCGTCAGATCCGTGTCACACAGCACACGAGATTGAACTTCTAGCTCGGAGAGCTTGCGCAGACGTCCACTAGAATCGGTAGAATCCACATTGTGCATTGGGAGCCAAAATCCAGCTGGGGAAACCTCTTCACATCCGGAATCAAACGTTGATAAGTCATGCGTAGCGGAGCCGATATGCCAAAGCTGAAAAGAGGAGTAGATAGGAGGGAACACAAGTCAGGCGCTAGCTCGTTTAAGCAAGTGACAGATAAGACAAAGAGTAGAGGAAAAAGCACGTACTGTGACAGAACCGGTGGCGAAGACGGCGAGTACCACCAAAGTAACGGAACCATCTGGACGGGGTTCAGATTGCCAAGTGTGCAAATGCAAGACGCGATCAACCGATTGTAATTTGGACCGAGTGGATTCCGACGTCAACCGGCTGTCAACCAGACAATAGCGTTTCACGATCCCGTACAGATGTACTTCATCAAAATGTAGAGAAAATGTCTGAAGATGAGAAACACAGAAGGAACGTAAGTAAGAAGGGGTTAAAGTGAAATCAACAGCCAATCAAAGAGTTAAACAGAAACAGTTTAATGAACAACATAGATACACTCACCAGCACAAGTCCCGTACTAAAACCAACCGCAACCCAAAGACCGGAGGACCAAAACGAGACCGCAGTTGCACGTCCGTGGATGGAGCCGGCAAGACCACTGGTCAGGATCCAATGTTTATCAGTGGGCGGCACGGAGAAAGAACGAACTGGAATGCGGTCAGTCACAGTGTCTTTATCCGTCCGAACGGACGGTTCAAGAAATGGACTCGTAATAGCTGCATCCGACGGGGGCTCTGGATGCAAACCCCAGGGACGAACCACGATAGCCGGTCGTCGTGGAGGTCGCCAATAGAGCGGTTGAGATGGCTTGAATGTAATTTCTTGGAAGGCAAGTGCCCGATCATCAACATGTTCGCTAAGTCGAGTAAGTTGCTGGGCTCGGAAAAGAAACTGGATTAAAGAAAAAGGGCAAGGAATGCCGTTTGGTGATTGCTGAAGCAAAACACTTGTCGAGACAGAAGCAAAGAAACCGCCCTAAGCAGAGCGGCCGACCTACAAGACGGCGATGCATTGACCATTCAGTGATGTGGATCAATGGAAAGTAATTAAGGCAAGCGGTTAAAATCAATGAAACACTTTCGAATAAATCGCCAATTGGTAAGCGTGGTGTTTAATTGAGCAAAAGCAGGTTACAACAGACAGCCCTAAACGAACAAGGAGACAAGGAGAACAGCAACATCGTACGATACACAAAACCACTTGTTCGTTGCAGTGTGGTGGTAAAAACCAAGCGCACACTTGCGATTTAAATCCAGTTGGCACAACACTTTGAGAGGCCTAAACGTGCCCAGCCCGTGAGTTAACCACAGTGAATTGATCGCAGGCAAACACCTTTCGTGTAAAACTGAGAGCTAGCCTGATTCTCACCCAAATTGTTTGGGAAAGCCAATTCGACGAAACAACACATAATGAACAAATGAAGAGGTTTCCAAAAAAATCGTAAATCACGAGTGACAAGAATACTACACAAAAGATGGCAGACTAATGAGCAGCCCACAAAAAAAAGCAGATCATGTCACAGTATAAGTGAACTTTTGTAACTGATTTCTAATCAGGATCAGGATTAAATTGAATTGTAACTACCGGACAAATGGATAAGATTTATTGATGACTAACATGTGTAGCATGGTTCAAAATTTTTTCGATTGATGTACTTACTCAACCGATTGGTACCTTATTAAAATTGGTTCATTCGTGCTCAATTTTCTGGGGTGTATGCTAAAACTATGTGAGCAGACATTTTATCTGCGAGACAACTGGGCTCGCGGAAAACTTGGCATCCTTCTGGCGTGGGGACTGTTTCATTCTCTGCTACTGACGGACAAATCCTGTCGCTCTAGTGATCACCAGACCTGGCGAGTACGAAGGTGCACCGGATGCCTTGGGTGACTGCATTCCATTCGGAAGGCGTGTGAACCACTGATCACCGGCTCCTGACAACACTAGGCAGGTGTTGCAACGTTACTTTTGGTCGTGGATTCTTGGTTTGCAAAAGTTAGATCCACCCTCCTAGACAAATCTCCCAACTGTCGGTCTGCTTCTGTGCAGGTTCCAGGTCGGGTGCGCTGGGCACTGTTTGCATCTGTTTGTCTTCTTTTTGTGTAAGTTGTTTCGTTCATCCTTCATTACATTACTCGTAGGCTCTACCATGTGTGCGACGCGTACATACTACTTTTTTAAAGAGGGGATTTGCGACCGACTGTGGGACACTATTCAATGTATACCTTGGCGTGGTGGTCACGCTTGCGTGTTCTTTTGATCCGGAGGGCTGTGCTGACTAGGACTTCGGTCCTTGCGGGTTCAACCTTGTCAGATTGGCCGAAGGGGAGCAGTCAGACAAAAAGCAGAAGGCGTGCGTTTGCTATGCGTGGTGACTGTGTGTTGGGCGAGACGCCTGTTTTTGCCTGGACTTCTTGTCTGATTGCTAGGATCGTGTGTACTGTTTTACTGTTCCTCTGGGTGAGCGCTGGACTTGTTTTGATATGGCTGCCGATCCTCTCCTTGGTGGTTGATGCTGTTGCGTCTGCGTGTGTGTGAGACAGCTCCTGCCTTGCGGTACAGGCTTTTTTGCCAAAGGCTTTGGTTGAGGGACCCAATCGCTCTCCTGCACAGGTCTGGGCGTCCTGGCAGTATCTAAAGACCGTACAAACAATGATGATAGAAAATAAAATACTGCATCGGCCGTCGCGCAGAATAAACCGGGTTGCCCTATCTGCTGCACATGGCAGGGTGGATAGGCGAAAATATGCTACTGCCAAACACTCACCCTCATACTTCCCCCCAGCCACGAGCCCCCGGGCGGATAATGCTCAATTATGTTTCAGTGCCCAGAAGACTAACAGGAGACAGGTCCGGGGACGCAAGACGCTTACGATTGGGACGTGGAACGTGCGCACACTGCTGGATCGATGCGGTGCCACAGAACGACCGGAACGACGCACCGCCCTGATCGCGATGGAACTGCGCCGATATGGAATCGACGTAGCAGCCTTGAGTGAGACAAGGTTATTCTTGCAGCCAGCCGGAAGAAATCATGAGAATATGGCGCAAACACATCGGCAGCCTGCTTAACCGCCCTGCTACAATTGATTGGGTGGCTGTGAACAGACTGCCACAACAGGATGTCAAATCTTCGTTTGTTCTCGCCCCCGACTTGCTGGAGTTGCAGAAGGCTATCAGCCGACTGCGCAACGGGAAGGCTGCAGACAAGGATGGGCTGCCAGATGAGATTCTGAAGAATGGCAGTTCGGCGTTGGAATGCGCTTTGCTCCAGCTGGTTCACTCCATTTGGAAGCACGAGGCAATGCCGCAAGACTTCAAGGATGCCCTTATCGTACTCTTGTTCAAAGGCCAGGGTAGCAAGCAGTGCACCGACAGCTAACGAGGTGTCAGCCTTTTGAGTTGTGTAGGCAAGGTACTTGCCAGAATCCTCCTGAATCAATTGAATGCAAACGTTCTGGAGGTCAATGTTCCCGAGGAGCAGTGTGGATTCCGGTCGAGTCGGAGTACGATCGACCTGGTGTTTGCTGCTTGACAGCTTCAGGAGAAGTGCCGGGAACGGAACAAGCCACTGTATGCCCTGTTCGTGGACTTCACCAAGGCCTTCGATTCCGTGAGCCGCGAGGCGCTGTGGACGGTGCTTGGTAAGTTTGGATGTCCAGGTAATTTCGTCAATATGGTTAGGTTGTTGCATGTGGACATGATGGCGAAGGTGCAATCGTGTGGATCGACCTCTGATGATTTTGACATCATCACTGGCGTGAAGCATGGTTGTGTTCTAGCCCCAGCCCTATTTAGCTTATATTTGACTGTCATGGTAACAGTTGCTTTTCAGGCGTTCTTTG
Source organism: Paragonimus westermani (assembly GCA_008508345.1). NCBI lineage: Eukaryota > Metazoa > Platyhelminthes > Trematoda > Plagiorchiida > Troglotrematidae > Paragonimus > Paragonimus westermani. The sequence continues at coordinate 34,085 of QNGE01001306.1, read as the reverse complement.
GCTAATCCGAATCGGATGCTGCCAACCATATATGATAAAACAGTTATGTGGGTACGCAGGGTCTTTTCAAAATGCAATACGCACCAGAAATTGTGTCATTGACAGTCATTTTCCGTTTGAGGTGTGCGCAAGTGTAAAAAGAGCTTTATGTTAAGTAGAATTTGATTTCGCCTTCAACCTAAAGTACAACAACAGCAACAACAAAACAGGGCAAATATCAACGACAAAGTGATTCACCTGCAGATCGGCTGAATGACGCCTCCGTCCTAATACAATCAGCATCCCGTTGAAACCGAACCAGACAGAGAACACATCCGTCCACAAACCATGAACCGCAGTGTCTTTGGATGGAAGTTCTGGTTGACTGTCATCTTGATGAGGCGGTGTTTTTGTCCGTGGAGGCATAATAGGCCAAGCAGGTCCGTCAGACATTGGGGTTGTTGGCGAAGGCAAGCAGGCAGCCCCGACGTCCCATCGCTTGATTACGCCATCCGCTGAAGCGGTCAGAACACCGATAGGTGGATTGTTTTCATTCGGCACAGTTTGCGTTGGGGGTAATAGACGAACGGATGTGATCCAAGTGGGATGCGCGCTCAGTTCGAACAGACGACAACCATCACAGACACGCCAAAACTAGGGTTCAAAGAAACAAACAATAGAGAACAGGTTTAATGAAAAAGGCAAGCTTAGATCTATACGGGAAAACTATGGCCGCACCTGCCATTGTGAGGCACTTTAGGAAGTGAACCAGAACAGTCACACACAATAATGCTTCGATGGAACTCAAAATGACATGGCATGTCATGACACTAATATGAGTTCGCTAAGGCTCCTGATTTAAGTAAAAAAGAGTGAATAGTCCACACGCAAACTGTAATTGTTCGAGCCAAATTCACAAGAGAACAATGCAGTAATATGTTAATAATACTCATGTCATTCAGGTGTAGTATGCAACTAAGACTGCGTCAAGCCCTCTCTATGTACATCGATTGATAAAGTAAGAAGATGCTGAAAGAAGCCGACTGCCATCCAGTGTTTGGATGAGTGTGGCATATAAAACAGACCTCTCACAAGTGTAGACAGCGACAAGTGACTGATGAATTTTCAGGAAATGTGAAGCCATAGCTCCGTACACAATAACCAGTTGAAAATCAATGTACTGGAGAAGAAAGACAAACTGACCAAAACTCTGCCATTCGTGGTTCCCCCGGCCAACACGTATTGACCTGCTAAGAGGCAAGCATCGAGACAGAGCACATCGGCCACGGATGCAGAGTTGAGAGACAGCGCAGGTTTGCTCAAGGCTCGTACTGACTGTGGAGTTGCCAGCTGTGCTTCAGTGTGAGGAACAGTGTCAGGAAGATTCCACAGCTGATGTGCAGAGTGAGGAAAAAAGCAGGAAGTGATGGACAACAATTCAACCACACTGTAGAAAGCAAAATAACCAGAGCAAAAATAATTGCCTTTACACAGGGGGCCGAACAAATGAACCTTCAAATGGTTGAAGTTACAAGCGAGCGGAACCATATCCCGATCAACGAATAAGATAACTGCGTCATGACATCACAGTGAAACTAACGTTTACTCGCAAAATAGGAGCCATCGGTTCGGTCTCCGGTTGTTTTCAACACAGTGAGAATCGCTTCAGAGGCCTCCTCTGAATCAAACGAGTTGGATGAATGGATGACGACTGCCGGATTGGGGAGTTCAGAGCTGCTCACTGGTTGATGGTTGATGAGAAGCACTGGTAAACGTGACAATGACCGTTATGTGGGATCAGTCTCAGATCCCTGCCCATCAGGACAACAGAGGACTAAGACACGTTTGTGGAGATTTACAGTGCCGAGTGCATAAAAGTCAATCAGTTTGTTTTAAACATTAATCATCAGTAAACACATGAGTGTTGAGCAAGCTCGGGCACATTGAACACCCGTACTGCGAGTAGGTAAGAGTGAAGCACACAGTAAGTTTGCACACGAGAAAGTGACCGTCTGCTGAATGGCTGAAAAAGTCGCAATAAAAGCATTCCTACGCCCAGGAAATCTTTGATTTGTCCGGTTTGTTCGGCTGAAGTAGTGTTGCAACGGAAAAAACAGGCAGGTCGCCGTGACACTGCGGATGCACTGTGCATAGTTCCACGTTCCACTAGGTGTCAGAACACAGGTATTCGCATACTTGATTGACAGTCGTGGTACATGTGGACCGGAAGACTGAATTTGACTCGGACGCCTTGGGTGACACTTTTGGTGCGAATTCGAAAGAGTTATACCAGGCTGTTCAAACCATTCGATGAGCATTCTGAAGAGTACTGACTATACCTTACACCGTCTGTTGCTGTTTGATTCAACGATAGCGCAAGTCATAACGCTACGGGTTACGATTCAAGCTGTCAAAATACACAGTTGGCGGCATCCGATTCGGATTAGCCTGTCACGGTGACCGATGCCAAAGGACACCTGCGCTCAACCATCACCGCAATTGGCTTGTACCGCACCACTTGCGGTTCCACCTACACACCACATATCCAGCGCAATAACTGCTCGTTGAACTTTCGGACGCTCATCCGGACCGTATTCATCCAGACCGTCCACACATAAACACACACACATAAACACACACACAAACAGTCACACTGAACAAATTCACATAACACACCGAAAATACTAAACAGATTAAAATACACACATACACATGCATGGTTTTGGAGCCGGTGGATTACCTTCGGTAGCCATTACAAGCAAACAGAGTGATGGTAACAGAAATGCCACAGTGGGCGTCACAACAACCGAGGGTGATGTGCGTGACAGAACGCATAAGCAGAACTTGATCAATAGGAAAACGAGAGACAGATCACATGAGCGCACAGTGTCTACTGATAAGGTATAACACGGTTCAAAAGTCGGGTTTGATCAGTCAGATGTGCGCATATGTATATCCTCAATGGATGGTGTGACTGCTGTACATACTCAGGTCAGCGCCAAAAATGGTACGAAATAACAGCCAGTTCACAACTGTCAAATCAACCGCTATAAAAAGATAGCCATTCTAGTTTCAGAAAATATGTTTAGCAAAACAAAAAACGAACTCGTATCAGGTAAGACCTGTGTAGGTGGATAGTAGGGTTGCCGCACTTCCTAGGATTACTAAGTATTCCTTACAGACTTTCGATCGATACAGATTTAGCCAGCTGAACCAAGTACAGATGATGTAGATTCTAACTCATTTGCCAATTAGTTTTGCCATTTCTCCCAGACTCCATGATATCCGTGGATCAGTTCTGATGTTAGGAGCACTGAACGGAAGTATACAACAATTCAACTTACCTCAATGTCTCAGATGGTATTATAATCGCAAAAGGTATAGTAAGATAGGTAGCACGTACTTAATGGCCATGAAACATCGGAGGCATTTGTCGTTTTTGCAGTAGAATGTGTGATCGAAGTCTACCGGGTGTGTATACTTGATGGTGACATCAATCACGGAACCCGTTATGTGCTTCCGGCGAATTTCGACTACTAAACACATGCTACTTATCACACCTTACAAGTGTTAGGGAGTTCAACCAACCGCTAACCATTCTGACGTCGGAGCCAACTGGCTTACGATGGAAGGTGGACAAATAAAATAAGTTGCCGGTAAGTTAACCGATGTAGATAGCGATTTTATCACGAACTGAGGGATTCCGCAACTCACACATATTGGATGGAAATAATAAGTCAGTGACAAACGGGATCCGTTGGCGTAAACAGTACTGATGTTCGACTAAGCTGTCCAAGTCTAATCCTGCAATCCTCTTTTATCGCCAACCTGGGACTATTTCTCAGGTTGATATTACAGATAAGCAACCGTATAAACCCCCATGTGTTTTTTTTTTAAATAGCGAAGCTGACCGCAGCATCCGCCTAGTCAGGCCTGCGGTAATACCCGCTTGAACAAAACCATCAGGAGCAGTTTTCAGATGAAGATGTGGCGTTCTAGAATTCACTTGTATACATACAGTGAAGCGCTTCAAAGTAACGTGGACGAACTTAATGGTATACTGATCAACCAAGCCCAGAAACAACAGTGCGCATGTATGTCCAACGTGTTTGTATGAAAAGACACAAGTAACAAAGTGATGACTTACAAACACGTGTGGACCCACAGCGGCCACAAACAACGAGTGTCTATGGCTACCGGTTTTTTTGAGATCATCAACATCCCGTTGCGGTAAGAAAATACAACAAGATGGAATAGGTCCGGTGCGCAACGCTGTCAAATCAGGATCAGTCTGCGAGGAAGACAGAACAGAAACACACCAATCGTGTACCCAGAACACCGTGGTATAATAAAGAAAAGAGGGATTTTGTCTTGAACAAAAAAAAACCAATATCGAGTGAAAGGATAAAAACAAGATTCCACACGAGCCAAGGCGCTAAATTCGCCGACCGTACCGTTTCCTCTATTCACTGTTTGCGGTGAGTATGAAATTTTTTCAGGGGAGAGTATCAATCTCAATACAATTTTACACATTTAAGTTATGTACGGTCAGTTTGACTGAGTTGTCTATGGAGTAAAGACGTCCAATAAATTAGAAAAGATGCAGTCTAACTCACGCATTCAACACGATTTTGTTCGCAGATCGTGTGAGTTCAGACACAACAGTTTTATGAACTTAGTTCCGTTTCTTTGGCGGTTGTCACCTGAAAGCGAGGGTTTCTCGCAGTTGTATAACTATATATCAGTGTCAACCAAATGCTGTCGACGGGCATGACAACGCTACTACTGATGAGCAGAACATCAGCTTGATAAAGATACCCGGAACCAAGCAAAGAGGCAACTGGACTTAAGGACCAAAAAACCAGCTCGCTTATACCAAGCTACAGTTTAATATCGTAATACAACTGTTTCGGCCCTTCTCAACGGTTAAGTAACAATGATTACAGAAATTCGGTCTGCGAACACAAAACTGACGAAAAACCAGCCTTGAGTAGTAGCCGTGGTTGCAACAGTTGGTCTTGACAGCAGCTTATGGAATGACGTATTACATAATAAACACAAACGTATGAAGTAAATAAACAAATGAATGAACAAATAAAACGATGGAAATTTATAATTGACAAAATTACGGATATAAGCTCGTCATTGGCCGCAAACGATCCTACATCAGAGGACATCTCCAACCAGTGATGCGGTCATTTAGGTCGCACACTCCCGAATCTGGCGTACAGTATCTCCGTCCCGAGCTCAACAAGGTGATTAAGGCTTTTATAACCCGTCAAATCATCGCCCAGTCACCCAACAGCCCATTCCAACCATCAGCAACCGCAATGAACGAATGCCTGATGAGGAGGACGCTTCATCGATTCTCATTATTTGACCTTGATACGGTGGATACCACAATCACCATTACCTTGGTTATCAAGTTCGGACTTGGGGATCTCCCCGGTGAGCATCGACATTGTAATTGTATGTTGCGCTTGACCCCAAATTCTGAAATTACCACAACATTGTGCCATGCAAAATGCTAGATAAAACAGATTACAGATAATTAACAGATGCACCGCATCTTGCAAGCCTTGACTGTTCCGGTACGAATCACTTTTTCGTTCGGTTAAAGTTGTTTCTACTTGACCAATATCGACCGAAACGAGATAATTGAACAAATGCAGGGTAAAACAGACTAGCTATGTCACATTCATTCACAAACAGTTCAGTCGTAGGCTGGCTCATAACTTAAAGAGTACCGCCCGCTGATTCTAGCTTGTCATCCTACTCTGTACATCCTAAATGAAATCAGCAAACAAACATGCAGGTAGGAATGATCCAGCTGACAAGTAATGAAAAAAGTCCCTTGAGAAAATAATAGACCTTAGACGGCCCAATCAGCGGATACCATCAGAGGTTACCGATATTTTGGCAATAACCGTGAGCAAAGACAGCTAGTCACATGATGCGTCCTGCTGAGATAGTGGTTGTCCAACTGAATCTATGCTTGTGAGCGACATGGAGCTAATGCACAAACTATGAGCATCACAATCAACACCGTTCAAAACTGAGTGACTCACCTCATTTCCCGGCGTACCGCTGGGTTTCTTTCCTGTGGTACTTAAGTCCGTCATCATGGCAGCAAAAGTAACAGCAACTCGAGTGGAGATACATGCCAGCCAGCCTATCCGCTCTAAACTGTAAATCCAAATATGGCCATCTTGTAACGCCGAAGCAACTAGTTGAGCATCAGAGGAAACAGCGACAATCAAAGTACGCACACAGCCATGTTGTTGGCAAAGTAATCGATACATGGGAGAATCGAGATCAAGCGCCGGGAGCCTTAGTTGCCGAGAGCAGTCTAAGAAAAGATGGTTCTCTGTACGTTTGAGGAAATAGATGGACGGTAGGGAGACGACCAATTCCGACTGCACATTGTCGATGGGAGGTTCATCGGTCGGACAAACGTCTGCATCTAGACGGCCTTGGCCACTGAGCACTACAATGCAAAGGCTCGCTGGGGCTGCCATACTGTGGAGCGTGTAATTGGTAACCGATCCATCAACGATGGGCTTTGACAAACGGGAGTGTGGAAAGTGCGGAGGAAACGATCAATAATATGCCATTTGTGCAAACATTTGTCATTAAAAGGATACATAAATAAAACATTTCTTTTGGAGCCCGACCAGATGGTACTGTAAGTTGTGCTTCCGTTCGCAACAACGACCAACAAAATTAAGAGAAAAACTTAAAAATCCCAGTTAGATAGGCGAACTGATGAACGGAACAAAGGGGATGTTATAACGATTTGTCGTACGTCACCGAGTGACCACCTGGTGGTTCTGTTTCAACGTTGGTAACCTCGGATAATAATGTCCGGCTTTACAAACACTGTGCAATCATGTGTAACATACGAACTGACAACAACAAACAGCACATTTTCGAACTTGATTTTTACTAACTCTAAGCACCTCAATGACGACAAAGGTACTCATCTACAGGTTGTGGATTCGGGCTTCGACTAACAACAGGGTTGCTGTCTAGGTACAAAATGTGTAATTATCTGACAGGGCAGTCGTAAACCTCTTGATTCGAGCAGAGCAAGACGGAATATTGAGTGCTTAATCAGGTCAACCTGATTCCGCATATAGATTTGCGCTCGGAAAATAACTATTACCAGCCGGTAGTAGAGTAAATAGTTGAATGAGATGTCAAAAGACAAACAAAGGAAAGAGCTCATAATGTCAAACCAGAATACGTTACGTGGAGCAAATGTGAGAAATGTTTGGTTAATACTGAACGCAATCAATGAATGAGATATATAAGAGGTACGGTAGTTCGGTCAATAGGATTTGGGCACGGGAGCAAACGAAACTGACATCATGCGATTTTTCACTAGTGGTTTAATAGCGGAGCGGATACCGTCGCAGGGCCGAATGCGACGGTTTACTGAATTAAGCCCCCGAGCGGACGTTGCGGCCACTGCATCATCTGTTTCGTACGCAGTAGTCGGGGTATGATTTTCACTGATTTTAGCCAGAATCAACATCAGGTCTGAACAGCTTCACAACATCCAGCTGACATTTTTTGCAAGTCTAATTAGGGCATAGCAGGTTTAGGCGTCACAGTAAATGGATGAAAGGGGCGATTTAGGGGATCGTCGGGTTATGCAACAGAAGCACCAGATTTCGATTGCGTTTCGTCTTCAACAGCGTACATAACCAGCGATGGACTTCGTTCCAAAATCTTCAGAAGTGAAATCGGTAAAAGCGTGATCGTCGTCCAATCCGTTAGTTCACGTGAATCTACGAATTTACACGCAGCTGCGTCAAAGACAGCTGTTGACGAAGTGACCAATCTGAGCTCAGTCTTTTGAATAACGGCAGACGCCAGAGTGTGCATTATCATTTGCAACACTAGTAGCTGGTATTTGCCAGGAAGAGGTTTTGATACGCACCAAGCTGTAGCAGACGGTCATCGTTATCAATGCGACGAGAGGCTGCCGAATGCTGGATAACTAGAATATGACATCACCTGTTAGTCTGCAACCAGTGCAGATAAGTCTTTAGCCAAGACCACCACATTTGCATCGTATGCTGTGAGAAGAATTTTGGTTACATGAAGCCGGTATACGCCTTAGTCGGGCATTCAAACATAATAATGAAGGGCCGTATGTTAATTGCGACCCAACTAAGTAAAATGGACTCTGCATTGAAGGGCGAACACAATATAGACGTCGCTGACTCTCTTTTGAGAAACACGTAACCGTCGCACCGCGAGTCAGTATGCGAATATCAGAACTTCCACAGAATGTAGGTGTCCTACATGCGCGTTACTGTAGGACAGTAACTATAAGTAGCAAAGGTTTCCAACGTGTGAGTTGAAGCTGTCTGTTTGAACGTAATCTCAACAGAGCTATCTCAACAGAGGTTCAGCTCGATTAGGAACGGCGCATGGTTTACTATCAGCTACCATCTACAGCAACCATAATCACCACCCGTGAGCACACAGGCATTCGTAAGCTGCCATGTGAATAAATTCGTTCCTTTACTTTTCCAAACTAAAAAAGTTGTGTCTCAATCGGAAGTTATAAACAGAAAAGAACATTACATGAACCAACAATAGAGTAGTCCACGGCTTTTGAGTGATTATGTTGCTGCGTACACACTTTTGACCTACAGCAGCAATCAGGCTCACATAACCCACACAATTTTCTGACGGTTTGAGGATTCCCGAATGAAGAAATAACACTGTCACTTTATCAATAAAACAATGAACAGGTGTTAAAAACGGGTAAGGAAAATTTGTTCGATCAGCCAAAAGTAAACATGCATGTAAGCATACTTGTGAAGCACTTGCTACAGTGCGATTGCCATCTACACGAACAACTTCCGTCAGACGTGGAATTTCGGCTAGAACAGTGGGCGATTTCACTTTGACTCCCGAAAGTGCAAAAATTGTGGTTGGCGCCGAAGACCGACGACCAATATTCCATCCGATAGCTGGAGCATCAACTGACCATGATTCATTCACGTCAGACACATCTAATCTAACGCCAATCGGACGCTTCGGTGCAAGGGTGTTGAATTCATTGTCTTCCAGCAGCTCGTCGACGTCAAGGCCACCCATTAGATCGCCATGGTGACCATTTGGTGGGATTCCAGAGTGATGACTATCCTCAACAGCAACAGCATCATGGTCATGTTGATCTCCCGAAGCCTGGCTATGCAGTGTGTCAATTGGTTCAGCAGGTGGAAGGGTAGAAACTCTACACAAAAACAGGAGACGAGCCATAAGACGAAGGGTCGATAGATGCAAAAAAACAAGCCCGCTCTTAATAAGCATGGTAATTGGACGACAAAATGGAGAACCCAGTAGTCAGTTCGAACGTCAGTTAGTGATTGTCGTGGTTAAGATTGAGTTACGCCGAAACAAAGTAGTCTGAGTGATAAGGAGAACACGTCCAGGTGCTACCATGTTCAGTAACCCAGCCACCCTGCAAGAACGAACTCCGTCTCTCTAAGAGTCGCAGCAATTAATACAACTATTTGGAAAAATAATTGTACTTAAGTAATTTTCTCAAATCAAATAACTTGGAAGTTGGGGAAAACATTGGATGTCTAGAATGAGCCTCCCATAAGAGTACCACAAACTGCGGTTTCTATGTTAGTTACCGGATTGGTGTGAAATCACGTGATACATAAATAAAGTTGATACATGAAGAAATCAGTACATTTGAGTTGGATGAGACCCGATTACGAAAAATCAGGGCTTCGGCTGGATTCGGGCCAGCGACCGAAACAGCATGCTCATTGGCGGCGAGTGCTCTACCACCTGAACCACGAAGCCACGTCAGGAACTCGGGGAGTTCTCATTTGGGCTCAGTTACCCACCCGTCCCACTGTCTCATATGAATCAACAAAACGATCCAGCGGAGTGACAGCCCCGGAAAAATTTCTCAAGCAGTTCACGCCGGAATTCACTAATGCCACTGTTGAGTATGGAAATTGTATTACTAACGCTACTGCTATGATACCACTGTACTCAGACAGAAATGGACGCTTAAACGTAGCATGGCTCCAGTTGTTCATTCATCGCACGTTAAGAGTAAGTACTTCTCGGTTGTGACTACCTAAGTGACCTGTGCTGGATACAGGTTACCGTTCGACTCATAGGTTGTCACATCACTTAAAAAGACACACGCCGTAAAATGCTCAAAATTGAACACCTTCGAGCAATGAAAGTAGAGGATAATAACCAAATTTTGTTCACTCGATTTCATCATGTGTTAACTTTTTAACCGATGTCATAAAACTTCCAAACAATCAGGAACAGTATGACAGGCTCCGGCACCCATGGATGTTGGGATGATGATTGTTGATTGCCCTCTAATGAAGAAAAAATGATCAGACAGGGGCTAATGAAGCATCAACAAAAGACTGGACAGGATAGTTAATAGTGTAGCCCTAGCGAGTAGTCACGTTGACAAAAAAAAGAGAAAAAGTCAGACTTACACCAAGCTGCCATTCGAGCCGCAGGTTAGACATTCCGTATTGTTCGATAAGAAACTCAGAAATTTCACTTCGACATCCGGTGGATAGGTCTGTAAGTTACAAAGGTATAAAGCGTGAAAATTGACAGAAACATTGGTACATATTCAGGTATAGGGCAAGACATCGATAGACCATTATTAGTATCATTAGTACTACTGCACAAGTAAAGAAAAACGCTAAACACTCCAAAACATAGTTCATTCAAAAAATGCAGAGGCAGTGAAAAGTGAGGTAAAACATACGAGAATAACAAGAAAAAATGAATTTTTCGAAGTTACACTGCACGAAATCAATATTTCGAAGACAGGTTACAAGGGGCTTTATTTTCCGAATGTTAAATAAGTATATGATGACGACATCGAAAGACAGCCACGACACCAAACAAAAAATTCTGCCTATTGGCACCACATCTGGTTCAGTCAACAACAAACCCCTAATTGCCTCGAAACAGTATGAATTGTCCTGCTAAATTTCAATCTGACTGAGAAAGAATTGGCGTAGGGTAAGCTGTTCAAGAGGTACACTAATACGGTCAAAAAAGAAGCAGAAAACGCCGTAGGAATAGATTCTTCCGGGAGCCATAACATTGCAAGATAAAAGTACCACCATCCCGCTTCAGAAAACACGTGATAAGCTGAATTTGAAACTCATTTCTGATAAGAAGTACATATCGGGCAGAGACATCTGTTTCGGAACTGGAAAGATCCGTCACAAACAGGAGGACATCATTCGGGTAGAGTGAAGTTGCGCAGTATCGCAAGTCACCGATGTAAATCAGCCGTCATGTTCGAAGAGCTGAAGTGTGACTGTTAAGGACCTGAGAAGCTGTGGTTAGAACTCCGTTCCGCCACCGAATCATCAATTCCTGGTCCTCAGTGTACTCTTACAGCTGCAGACTTCTGCAAAGCACTTTACTGAAGGTGCAGTACTATCCGACGGTTTATTCAGAGAGGTTGGCAGTGGCAGAAATAGATAGGCATTTGCAGATACTTCAACGGGCAACCATTTTAGGTACTTCAGCTTTACCAGCCTGTAGACTTCCCAAAAATTCTTGATTTAGGAGTTCTTTCATGAAACCATGAACATTGTTGCCGAAGATGCAATTCAAATGAAAATATTTGAAGTAAAACGAGGCAAATCAAAACAGCACATAACCATGGGATACCCATGTAGGTCAAAAAAACGTTGGCACTATCAAATTTTCCATTCATTTGTTTAATCATAACAGCCACAAGCCTGACTAGGCGATCTAGTAGCTCAAGTCGCAATAGGGACGTGAAATATCATGAGAGATTGGAAAACAAATGTAAATTCAGGATAAAATAAGGCTAGACAAACCTAGACATACTATGAATGGAGACAAGTTATTGGCTACAGCGTGTTTTCAGCTCGGGCAACATTTTTAACTAACGATATACGTGACTGCAAGGTCCCCGAACAAGCAGACGACAATGAGTCGTTTTACTCAAGCGGACAGATAAGATTGCTTGACCATCCACGTGGTTTAACCCAACTACTAGTAGTCTACAAAAATAATGCCCCACGAAATAAACTACAATCTGGTACACGAAACAAGTGACCCAACAAACGAACATTGTCCATTCATGGCATTTAATTAACAGGCTGTGTGTAAAAAGTTGATGTGCGATAACCATAATAAATCCAACATGCTTCTCAAATCAAAGCCAATTTGCCGAAGCACATAACGAAAGTCAATTCACACAAGCAATGTGCACCCTTGTATATAACAATAGGATGACTTCTTGAGACCACATATGAAGGTGACATCTGCTTCCGTCAGTATCGTTAGTACTGCATCATCAACATTACACGATGAGGAGATTGGGCTGCCCAACTAGTGGCTAACTGTCTCAGTTGGAATGACTAGAACGAAGGAGAGCGTCAGCTTTCAATTTGCACTCTAGACCTTGAAGATGAGAAGAGCATTTCGTATAGAACAGCCAGATCATTCATTCTATTCAACATGGTTTGTGTTGCCTATAACAGAGAGGGGGCAAGTAGGCCTATGTCATTCGCTTACTTCACGTCTGTAAGCATAACGCCAGGTAGAAACTCTACACAAAAACTGTTGGATTCACTAAGGGCACATTCTAGAGTGTATCCAGTATCACAGTCACAGACAGTATTGTTAATTTTAGGGAGGAACATGCATTTTCATCGATAAATTTGAGTGCTGGCTTCCAATAACCCACCACGGAGCATCTTGGGGGTCCAACCACAACAGAGGATTTTTCAGGATTAAAAGGCATACCTGTTGCACGGCTACCTCGTAGCCTGATACAGCATCTAACAATAACACTCGTCCACCTCGAGTTGCGGCCAGAAAACGTTTGCGAAAGCGAAGTGGATGTATACGAGAGAGATGTGACCGCTCATGATCGCCATTGATCACCGGGGGAAGATCCGTACCGTTGTTGGAGCCCTTTTCCATCGGTAATTCGACTGAAAGACAAGTAACCGCTTGAGGTCCAGTCGGAATAGCCCAAACCAGTTGAGAGGCTGCGACGTGACTGTTGCTGTAAAGCAGGTCGGGGAATGTTTGATGGAAGAGGTGTGTAATGGAAGGAAATAAATTTTGTAGAATTCAGGATGATATATTTGCTCAGAAGTGGTTTACTACTCATGAGTAGCTTGTGATCTATGAGGAAGTTTTGCAGCATTAGGAAAAATCGCATAAAACACCTCAGCCCACCAAGTTGTGCAATTCGCGGACAATTCTGGAAGTGGATATTCTCAACAAAACAGTATTGAAAAGATAAGGAGACCTAAGGCGAGTGATTTTCATTATGAGAATTTGTTGGCGAGGAACCTGACCCATCTGTCAAAAACCATTAGCGTAGTAAGTGAGCAGCGTCAACACGAAAATCAAAATTAACGATCATGCTGCTAAATGAACAATACTATGCGGCTGAAACCAACCAGCAATCGAGCTAACGGTAACCAACCGATTTAAGCGAGTACAGTTACCACAGCCTATTGGTTGTTGTTGACAGTAGCTTAACGCCTTTTTTTCATATAAACAAGAAACACACTGTGAACTAGGTCTAACAAGCGACAAACTTAACTGCCCAGCGTGCTCCCTAATGTAGCGACTAGGTGACTCGAATTGGAATCATTTGCACCGAGAATCCCCAACAAGCTGCGAAACAGTAGGCGTAGTAACTATTAAAACGAAGACAGGGGCAAACGAAAATAGTAACAGAAGCCTATTGAAACCTTGATGAAGAACCTGAGTAACCATAATTAGGATACTAGCACAAACAACCTTTAACATTCCTTTGCTGGGTTAGTAGTTGATTCGGTCGGATTCCTTCATGATTAAGTAATGACAACAGATGACTGCCAATCTTAATCATGACACATCTACCGTAGGGCAAATCAGCAAGCAGATAGAACTCAGTGTCGGTAGAACAACCGTCCATGCATTGGGGAGGTGATCACAAAAAGTTAACCAAAACCTCTCACAATGCGAACAATGGTGCTAAGTAATGCACTATTCACTCAATCAGAACCGGTCAGGAATGTAATGGATGTGGAAATAAATAGATTCATTGCAAGCATGCACTCGGCAAGAAAATAAAGGAAACAGGAGGCCTAAATAGTAGATCGCTCTAACTACTTTCGAAATCGACTTCAATTTCTGCCGTAGATACTTCAGTATCAAAGCTAACAGTACGCAACTCCGGTTACATCTAGGTGCGCTCTCGGATACCAGTCATTTCCCACTCAACATAACACGATCTGTGGCGACCCCTAATCGCAGCGACAAGGCATGTAACACCGTTTCAGGCGGCAAATGGCATTTCATAGGATCGACGGACATTCGGTAACATATTCACAACTAACGATAGAAGCTTCAATTCACTTAGCATGGATCTAATGGACAAACCCAATTTATCTACCGTCACTCGCAACCAGAGTATGTGATAAACTACTACTAAAAGACACATGCACAGTTTTAACAGCCGGTACTGTATATTACACGCTGTTCACTTCAAACCTCTGCGAATAAGATGCAGTGATTGCAAATGTTTTGGCTCGTAGGGGCGTTCATCGAGTCTTGGATGATATGATGGTTGCACTACTGGTGAGCGCAACTATTATCCACGAGTCAACAGGTAATGACGTCATTGTAAAAACCGTTTTTCATCATTGCAGTAGTTGGTTGATGAATGATTATCTGGAACAACTCTTCGGGCAGCATGATCGCCGAGCCGAAGTCCGTTGGGCGTTTGGTTGCAAATTGTGTGGTAGCCCCACTAACAACTATCTCAGAAACTTGAAACAGAAACAACATCCAGCAATTCCGAGTGCCGTCGTATCAACCTGAGGGGAACGATCAAGCAGGAAAAGCTACATATGTGGAGTATTTTAACAATGAGGTGTTATGGTGGCCGAGAAATGTTGAGGAAATCAGACGTCAATAGCGCTGACGACAACTGATGCCAGGCGAGTGTCTAATATGAAGCACGCGTGACTTCCTCATGCATTCTGTAACATTCCAATACCCCTCAATTGAACCCCAATCAATCCCATGTTTGAGATTATTTACAGGTTTTCATGTGCAATTCGTATTTACCCTGTTGTTGCAAACGCCTGATGAGAATGACTGGAAACGATCGTTTTCGCAATAGATTTATAATAAATTCTATAGGAATACACAGAAAACTACTTCATTCCAAGGATCCAACGCTGTTGAGACAGCCTAACGAGAAACAAAATGCTGTCATAGGATTTTTCATTGTGTTGATAACAGGGAATTTCCAAAGTTTCAGTGAAATGTTTACGCCAGTGTAGAATACAGCCCACTGCCAGGTCCCTACAACGCAAGAGGCACTTGAGTAACAAAAATCGATGAATTACCTCGTACGCAAACTCAACGTTTGGTTGCCTTGGAGTCGCTTCCAGAAACGGAAATGAAGACGTCTGCTGAGCGGTACTTGCAGTGAAAAGTGCAGGAAAATAACTAAATTGATCAGCGGGTCAAACCACACCAGGCCGCATGGGCAGGTTCAGAACGAACCTGAAAGGCTTGCTTACAAGTATTCGTTTATACTTCTGAGTCGAAATACGTTGGGGATGCTACGGCTGGGTCCAAAGTTTTACTGTCTAAAATCTAAACATAACGTATGAAATCCCAGATGCCTGTTCGTCAGATTCCATATTATATACTAAATTTCCTGAAACTGCCAGGTGAACTAAATTAGCATGGCGGAAAGGTAGCTGAAGTTTCAGATATCGAAACACATCCCAGCAGATGTGAGGGAGCATGTAGTGTAGATACAAGTCGACAACTCTTGTGTACACACAGCAGCCTCCACATAAACCACCGGTATTAGCGATCGCTCATCTCTTGGACAGCCATCACCAGATAAATCTCACGCAAGCATTCACAGTTGTTAACGCAACTGACAGGCTTCGGTTGTTGCAATATGCTGAGGCATTCGCTCTGAAACTTTGGTGTCCATCCCTGTTTAGGAAGAAATTTGTTAGCCTAGCACAGCCATAGTACAGATACCAATAACTGGTTAGCGGATAGCTCCGTCGTACGTTTCTCTTGTAATGCTTAGTTTCACATGTGGCACCTGTTTCCCGCTTCACAATCTCCGGTTCTGTAGTACGCACTTGAAAATATGCACAGAAAGTTATCAGGCCATAAATTGTACCAACTGTCGTTTCTCGCGGCTCTATTAAAATATCTGTTTATGCCCCGAAGTTCAGTCTGAAAAGCCTACACCAACTGGGTGGACTTGTTCTAAAGTGGAGCACCACAATCTACTTTAGTGAACACACGCTACAGATGGGTGATTAGCAAAATATTCAATAACAGTCTATGGAAGACAGAACAGTTAAATGCAACAAGATGGGTGCAAGTCAACACGATGAAATCGGATAAGAGATTTGAAGTAGTTTTATCAGAGAAAACCAAATGCCATCTACGCTGTCAGACAGAATGAAGTTTACTAAAGTAAAGAAAGACGAAGAAAAACAAGTCATAGAGAAGAGACCACCAAAAACATTTCGGGGGAATAAAACAGTCAAATATGACTAGCGCGCGCACTTCAGGGTGCATCAGTATGACAGGTAGATCAAGCCTGGGCATTATGACCTCCGTAGCGTTCGAACGGACGATGAGCTCTTAAGACCCACTTTTGACGTGTACAACTCGCCATGACACATCTTAGACCAATGGTCATGGGGCTACTGCAACAAATCAAATCATAACTGACTCCGTAGTTTCGAATGCAGCTAAGTGTCGGAGTGCAACTGTAAACAGTTGAAGAGGTTTACTGCGAATAAAGTTAAACAGTTTGGGCGTCATGTTTAACATGTTATTGACAGAGATTGAAAATAACAACGTTAGGAACAAGTTGTAATACTCTATGTTTCAGCCACCTCGGGTGGCCTTCTTCAGGAGCGCTGCAATCGATTTCCCAACATTGTTATTCTCAATCTGTTTATCAATAATGGAAAAGGTTATTTCCATCAGGCTTTATCAACGACGTCAGTGTGCGTGAAAGCAAATGGTACAAGCACCTCACCTCCCTTGGCCCCAGCTAACATGAGTCATCTGATATTGACGAGCCCGTGTCTAATGACAGGCATGTGTGACAGTCTCATGCATTTCCAGACACCCATACACCCCACTTGTCGACCCGTCGTGATTTTTAATGACCTACTTGACTTCATACAGAATTCGAACACATCTACATAGTTGTAAAAGCCTGTGAGGATTACCAAAAAGAGCTGTCTGCAAAATTGACGTTATAACAACCCAGAGCACCAGATGTTCCCCGAAATTACTGATAACAATTTTCAAACCAACAGCCCACGTTCGTACGATTTCCGATCGGACTGGCTTGATTTAATTACTACTAAAACATACGTTCGCTTGCTCGTGAACATCGTTTCAAATCGGTCGTAACTTACCATAAAGATGGTATGCTGAGCAAAATGGCGCAAATTCACAAGCCTCAGATGAAACCAAACCACTGCTTGGCTGATGGCCACTAGTACAGATTGGCTGTGACAATCAAAATCTGGATTGTTCACCAGTAGCAAACTCTACACCTTGAATAATCAAACATGTTACAAGCGTTATGACAAGATAAGGAGGATCATAAATCGCTTATTTCCAAGGTAAGAAACTGCAAACACAACAACCACTGAGGTCTATTGTTAACATTTTCACCGAGCGTGGCCTGCAAACTGGAGAAAATGTAACAGGTTTATGACAATCTCCTTGGTGGACCGTCTAACATTCGGGAAGTTACGTACGTTTCGGAGCCTACTCAGTCAACAGCGTAGGCGTTTCTATAAGGGCATGTTAGCTGTTCGTTTGACTGACTGCAAGTGCACCGAAGCGAACCGTTGTCCGTGCAAACTCAGCTTAAACGGAATCGATATACCCAAAAAAAGCAGTGTTGCACAAACTTACCACCAAAACCAATAGTACTCCGAAACATGAGAATGTTTGGCTGAGTGGATGGGCTGGTTTTTCTTAGGCGTGAGATTTTCCTTGGAAGGACTACCTGCTAACTGATGTTGTTTCAAGAGCCAATGTAACGCTTGTTGGAAAACCGGACTGTTCTGCGGCAGGCCCAAGCCAAGCTGTATCAAATCCAGACCTTTAGGTCCGAGATTGGAGGCAACAGTATGTGGAGCAGTTAGAGGCTTCGGAGTGTGAGTGGGTGCATAATCCGTACGACGAGCCGGAGAACTGGAATCAAGACTCCAAGAAGAATCGGAACGCGTGTTCGTGCGAAAGGGTGACCGACCCCGTTCCGTGGGTAGGACCACAACGGGGTCAATAACAAAGTAGGCATTCGTTTGAATGAAACGTAGATACGCGTTCCTAGGAGAAAAAACACAGTAGGTAGTGACGTTATACCAGAGGGATATCGGACGAACGCTTAACACTCATCATCATCATCATCATCATAACAGCCATGAGCCTGACCAGAAGGTACTGTGGCTCGGGTCGCCGCTCACCTCAACAGTGACGTGGAATATCCTAGAAGGAAACATTACTACGAAGGTCAACAAATATTAAAGAAGACTAAGCGGAAGAAGTGGAAATGGTGTGGATACAGGTACGCCATTGACTGCGACACATCGCCATCTCGGATAGCGTATCTAACCAGCGGTTTGAGTGATCACGAGTACCCCATCCAGGCAGGCGATGCTTGCCCACTTTGCTTAATGAAAATCAGCGGTAATTCTCACAGCTACCAAACAAATGGACCGGCAAACAAATATTTCGGCCAACGAATAAAGTTTACAGTTTGCTTCCGCCTGAATCTGAGTAGAGCACTTATCATCGAGCTGGATATCCAGAAGGTTAGAGCATGCCGAGAGTTAAAGTGGAAAAGCACCACCGGAAGTTTGAATCCGTGATGATAGTATGGACAGCGAACATTTCACAAGAACACGAACCAATATATATATCAGCTTGACTGACTTCATTATTGTGACGGACTGGAAACCTCGGTCGTTGAAGATAGAAGCAATCTTACGTAAATCGTTTACAATGCGGTAAGAATCTTCCCGAACAGAGATGAGCATCATACTTGTTACGATCGGCTCAGTCCGCATCAGGTTCCGCTTCCACCGATCCGAACCGCGTTCGCACAATTAACAATGTAAACCTCAGTTTCGTTTACTTTGATGAGCAAGATGAAAAAACACGCGAGTAGAACTAAACAGATAGGAGCGAAAATCGAACAGCTAACCGACACATTGAAAATAAACAAATTGGTGTGTACGCTATACAACCTGACATATCTGGTTTGATACAGAGGTCGATATAGTCATACGATTCAATAACTATCACTAAAGTACATATAAAATGCAGAGGGTCAGAGTCAAGAAAAAAGTAATAACCAGTACTAATATTCAGATGCATTTGCGTAAATTGGCAACCAGTGCACTTTCAATTGACTGATACACAATTAGGCATCACGACAATGAGTCCACGTTGAAAATTACGAACCTTATATTGAGTTTACACGAAGTATCCACTAATATTTTTGTTGAGTTTTTAAGAGTGCACGTCCCCGTCAACAGGGTACGCACAGCAAGGTGGAAAAAATTTCAAATGCATTACCCACAGACAACTTGTCAGATTTATTAATTCAGAAAAGGCGCGATTGTGAAAAAAAATCCGGGTTTCGACTGGATTCGGATTACCGGTAAGAATAGTAAGCTCCCATCAGACATCACCAACTGAGCTAATAACCCACGCCGACAGCTTAGAATCCCCAAGATCATTTGGTGGATTCTATGACACAGTGATTTGGGGGGGACAACTGGGCTCAAATTTGAGAATTCCGGGTTCACAGTGTGGCTTCAAAGCTTGTTGTGTAAAAACTGTTTCCGCCGTTGGTTCGAGCGCAGCTGAAACCGGGCTTTATACAACTGCGTCGTTTTTAAGTTATCAAATATAAAGGCTGTAATCCCGTCGAGAAATACATCGCATTACCTCAGAAACTGGACACAACTCAATGTAGTTTAAGTGAGATTTTCTGTAGTTGCTCTTCTAAGAAGACTGCACAAGCAGTGAGATCTTCAGTTGTCTCCACTGTGTATTGTAACGCACGTATATAATACAATACCGATTCAATCATTGATTACACCACACTGCGGATTTCAACGCTTCCACCCAAACAAAAATTGCCGCTCTAAGTTAAAACAAAGTGCGCATGACAATTCAGACATGTACAATAACTTACACCAGCGGGATAGAAATACAATGACAAAACCAACTATCTTAACCCACTCTTAAGGCAGTTGATTACCTGACCTACAGAGCAAAGAAGCATTGGGAAATCTACAGTCCGATTTAGTTGATTGTGTAACAACTTCTGAATGCACACTAGCGACCCAAAGCGTTCGATGCATTCCGGATCGACCACACAATTCATCATCATCATCATAGACAGCAACACATCAGTGGTTAACACTAATGCTTAACTGCCACACAACCATAAAGATAAAGCAAACCCTATATATAGGAGAGAAGAAAAAATGATGGGACGGGAAGGGACCTAACTACTGAAAATGACTACGTCCATATTCAAACATTCAGCATCAAGGTGCCTGCACCTTGCAAACAACACAACCGAGCTGCAAGTGAGAGTAAGGCGTCATCAGCGAGACAC
>QNGE01001305.1:135275-176494 GCA_008508345.1 Paragonimus westermani | reverse complement strand
GGAGTTTAGAATTTTGGGGACGTCGAAGGTGATCCCACCACAACAGACAACTAGGGACGGTACACTGGGGTTTCACGATCCACTCAACCGTCCAAACATAAAGTCCTACTGCAGTCAGTGAAAAAGAGTGATCTATGTGACCGAGCTATTATGAACGGAAGGCTTCATTACATTAAGAAACCGATTTAAACGTTGAATAAAGGTGACAGATAGGTGAACTCACGTCATCCGCAGAACACAAAGGCTATGTTACCGATTGGTCGAAAATAGTGATTTAACGATGTAAGCAGGGATGCAAAACAAAACAGATGAGATTGTAAAATATAGAGAAAATGTGGAGTTTGTTACATTTGAGGCCTGTACAGTCAAAGAGCTTAGCAACCCGCGATCAGACAAGCTGTACGCATCTCAGCTACTCGACAGTATGCAAGCAACCAGTCACAGCAGACTTCACTCCAACAACAATCCTTTCGACGTAAAATTTCCAAGTTATCACGTTTCTTGTTACGGTGGATTCAACAGCGTCGTCGCTCTGGATACTCGTCGAGAGGACAAAGTTAGAAGCTATGAAGGCAGTGTGTCAATCGGTGTGGGAATATGGTAAGGTCAGCTTCCGGTCGTCGACCGCCATGAACCTTACACTAAGTTCAGATTTTCGCTGCACTGCGCTCGGATACTCGTTGATCTAGATCTCCTTGGCCCCACGATAACAGTTAAGTAGCCATGATTAGAAGACGGTGGTTAACGCACATTTATAACGGGCTGAATTCAACGAATGAGTTAACGTACGACGGAGAAGAATGTGAGGAAACCCCTGATATAACTGGACGCCAGTCACCAAAATGGACAAATGACCACGGCAACTACCGTCGCCTCTGAAGTTTCAAACAAGGGTTTGGATGGTTGGACGCACACCCATGGTTAACGACTAAAATATGACTGTTCTGTGGGACGTAGCCTGCTGCTCTGGGGCTGACGTAAGCTTATTTTACTAGCTAGCCGATCACATTTGTGGTCACACGTTGTGTTCAACTGGTCAAGCCCAAACCCGTATGGAATACGTTCTTGCCGCTGAAGAACTAGTAGTGGATAATCTCGGAAGGCCACACGCCTTAAGATTTGATGACAACTCCTCCACATTGGACTCTGTTCGGAGAGCTGAACTCTATCTCCCAGTAAGTACCAGTCAGAGAATCCTCAGGCGAATGAATGCAGAATGTTCAAGGTGTCATCTTTCGTATTCGGCCTGGATGGCCCTGACTTATACTATTCTGCTGATATTCTGTGTGTAAGCGCTCTGGTGTTTCTGACACAGCTGCTGAGGTTAGTACACACTTGTCTGCGGCTAGACCCCGGTGAGCTCCCGGATACACTGGCTGCTGCGTACTATGACCAGTGGTTAACACACGAAGAGTTGGATAGCATTTAGGGCTTCCGAGGACAAAGCTTATCGGGAATCTCAAACTCGCATTCGGAATCGATGCAATGCTTCCATTCGGGGGTTTACTTCTGCTATCAACAGTCGCCTACAGATCGATTTCTTTTCATTTTTAAAAGGCTTCACCGTTTCCCATCTTTCATTGGCAATGCAAAAGTTGTTTTTTGGCCGATCGATCTTTCTGGCCTTGCCGACACCAGCGTTGAATCAGCTTACGTGCCAAACAACCGTTATGGTGGACATTTCACATAATGTTCCGTTGTGCGGAACAGGTTATCAACCATCGTCCTTCTTGATGGTATATGGACAGTCGGCACGTCTCTTATATCTGTCTGGGCAAGCTGCCCAAACTTGAGGACAGCTCCCTAGGACTGAATGGAATGTCTCCTTTTTTACCCGAAAGTGCCGAAGAGATTGTTAGCCCTCTGAGTGTGTTTTTTAAGTCGCTCAAACACAGTTCCGTTCCTACTAGTTGGAATGTGGCTTACTTAGCTCCTATGTTCAACGGTGGTCGCCGTTATATTCCTACCAACCGACAGCTGTCCTCACTAACACATCGTAACCGCAGAAAGCTGTTGTGTGTGATGTTTTTTAGCCTGTTTGTAGAAAACTTTCTTCCCACCGCTCAGCATTTATTTCATGAAGAGGACAAACCTCTTGTTGGCGACTGATGACTGAGCGCAGTCAGCCGATCAAAACACAGGGGCAAGTGTGTGTTCGGAGTTTGCTAGGACGTTTATTAAAGCTGACTATACCGTATTAATGGGTAACTTACACGATGTTGGAATTCATGGCGATCTACTCCGATGTCTGCCGTCCCACCTAAGTTCTCCCTGTGACCGTGTGCGGATCAACTCCTGCTTCTCCGATCTCTGTTGAAGCAGTGCTTGAGGTCCCCAGGGCTCTAGTCTCAGAGTTCTCTTCCCAAAACACACACGATAGAGCCATCGGTGGTCTGTGGCCAATTTACATTCAAAGGGTAGATAATTTGATACGGTAGTGCCAACAGTGCAAATCTAGATACATAAGAAGTTTGCCATTGTGTGGAGGTCGAGGGTGGGTTACATGGTTTTAGAAAGAGACGTCCTTGCACGGCGAGTCTGTTGATAAACACTGAGTAGTGGATGAAGGCAGTAGGTGAAGGCGTTGATGTTCACATTGAACCCACCGAAACGTTTGATAAGGTAAACCACACGGTTTCATTGCTATGGAGTGGTTGGTCCCTCTAGCGGCCGAATTTTTAGCTATTTAGTGAACATTGCCATGTACATGCCGATTGTATGTACTGTGGTTTCCAAACAGATTCACTGGCACGCCTCAGGGTCCCATCCTTGACCAGGTTCTGCTTCTCGTCTTCATCGGTGGGTTTCCGCTCTTATATCCATCTCCGCTGTTACAGTTCAAGGATAGCGCTGAGAGTTGATGAGCACTGGATGCATCCAATACCCATTTTCAGTGGAAAAATGATCTGAATTTCTTATTCAACAAGCTCGAATTCAACACCGCAAGTTGCAAGGTCATGAGCAGTTGACATTGATTAATTATCACTTGCCACTTGAATGAATAACCTGTCCAATGACCTCTCGTAGAGGAGGATTTGGAGACGGCCGTATTGTATTCCCTGTTGAGCCCCTTCAGTGTAGGTAAAAATATTGGACAAGTCAGCATTGTGTTGGCGCTACTCAGACGAGTTTTTAGGCAGTTTGATCCCCTCTGTTTCGGAACTTTCTGTAATGGCTTTATTTGGCCACAATTCAAAAATGGATATACCGATTAGCTATCTGTTGTTCACAAGGACATTTCCCTGTGAAATTTTTCGACAGCATCCCACGAAGACGTTCGTGGGCTACAAACTGGGCGCTATAATGCGTGTCTCACGGAACTAGCCATTTACCCATTAAATTCCCATCAGATCACAGGTGGCTTGGTCCACACATCCTCGAATAATACTAACCGCCTGATAATCGGCGCAAATAGTTAGTTGATATAGCCAGAAGAAGCGATCTGAGGGATCACCATCCTGAATTAAAAAGAACTGCATGGTCGATGGTTTTCTGACCATGGCTTTTTCTCGCTGTGTGCCTGTGAGGCATGCCAACTCCGTTTTCACTTTCGAAACAGGTGAAGTGGAACTAAACAGTATATGGAAACTCAGGTGTGCATAGAAAGTCGAAATCTGATGAAAAGGAAAACAAATAACTCACAATAGTTTGTGAAGGCTCGTTGGTTTAGTGTTCCACTACCCCAAATGAGGATTCTCACTGATACTACTTGTCGCGTGTCCCCCAGATAGCCTCGACGTCACGACCGAGATAATTCTAACGACGGATAAATAAATAAATTTGCCGAACTAAACGGTAGATTCCGTTGAATTCTAACTCTTCCAAAGATTTGTACGCCACCGACCCTGAACACGAACCGAAAGCAGAAATCGCGAAACCGAAGGTGTAATTTTGAAAATTACTGATTACTCTGTGGATCGCTTAGCCTCGTTCAAACATCATGTGTACATGTGAGGTTGAAGAAGATGGAAACGCATGAATAACAACAAAAAATATGAAGTAGAAAATAGTGTACAAAACGCTACACCGGCCTGGACTACTGTTGTGTAACAGGCAGTTTCGTTGTGAATAGTATACTACTCACAAGTAGTGTATTACCCACAGGCGATATTTAGGAACAAAAGGACAAGCCCCGAACGCGACGGACAAGAAGATACTATCGGAACAGTGTGTACATGATGTGTGAGAACTTTCACTAGGGCGAATGACCGCGTACTGTCACCCGATGTATGTGAGTGCATGTCTGTCGTGCAAATGAGTGTACGCGTTCGTGGTTTAGTTTTTGACATGACCTGTACGGAAGTTTGCGCAATAAACTGACTTGTTGGCCAGGCGTCTTCTGCGGACCCAACACTACTACTTCATGTCTCGGCCGAGAAATTGCGCTTGTTTTCGCCTTTCAAAATTATCACACTTACCTCTGGGGTTCCAGGCATCGCGGTAGAATACCCCCAGAAGCTGATTCTTCTTACTTCCGCTACTAACTAACTTATCCATTTATCCACCGATCTCAGTGCAAACTTACGGCAAGTGCCCTTGCCTCATTGGCGGTACAGTGCGGCGTATTTCTTTTAAGCTTATAAACTACTCTGCAGAAAAGTGTAAAAATGCTGAACTTTCTGAGATCGTTCTCTTCCACTATTTTTGGGAAACTAAGCTCACGTCACCTGATAATTTTAAGTGAAGTAAAAACAGTTTTGATTTCCCGCCTTCTCGGTGGCTTGTCCCGGTGAGTTCTCGCTGTCTGTGCTGCACGTACGCAGAGGCGGTGTGTCATCCGGCTTGTTGACAATATTGGGTGCTTTTCTGTAAAGCGTAGTGATGAAAGATTCTTGTCTGGAATGTTTACTTGATACCGGGGGTGCGCATTGGACGTAAGTGTGTTCCAACAAGTGTACTTTCAGCAGTAGATGCTTGGCTTCGTCACTACGTTTCCATTATTTCGCCCAGCCGTATATATGCAGATTTGTTGTTCACATTTGTGCGAAGCGAAGGCTTGTGGTTACGAGTCCAACCACGGGTTGACGCATTCGTGTACGTAGATCCACCCGATTCCCTTTCCTCTGTTGGACTTCCCGATCCTTTAATAAACGTCAAGGAAACGTCGATTGCGTTGGTTTTTTGCCCTCCTCCGAGGCAGATAAAGCGTTTTTAGCTGCTCGTTTCCAGTCCATGTGTTTGGACTTTTAACGAATATGCACCGCCTTGGTTGCACTATTGCTATCTTTAGATAGGTTATCTCTGGCTCTTCCCTGTGTGCCGTTTGTGCTGTCTGAGAGTGCTTGACCTTACGCATTTAGTAAGTTCCACTCACTATTGCATGTTACCGTATTTTCGTTTGCCTGTTCCGATTCGTACGAAGAGTAACGTTACTCTTGGTTTCTTTGTTTCCTCCAGTCCTTTGTGAATGGCGACTCTTAGGGCGGGTGTCCGGCGAGTAGCCGATGCTTATCGCATGCGTTTGAAGCAAATGAGCGATCTTCAACAAAAGATGAAGACTTTCCAAATAGATAATTCGTATTACAATCAGCTGGGGTTGATGTACCACGATGTGATCCCGCACTCTCCTGTGATTGCTGAGGCTGTTCGTCGATTGCCACGTGAAGAAACTGAGGCCCGTGATTTTCGTATTGCGCGTGCTTTTCACCTCTCTGCCAACAAAACTGTTTTACCTAAGGAGCAATGGACCCGCGTCGAAGACGATATTCCTTACCTAGACCCGTACATTGAACTAACCCGGAAAGAATGGCAAGAAAAAGCCGAATGGGATCATTTCGTGAACCCGGATGTGTATCCTTGACCATTGTGGCATCTGTTCATTAATGTGTAGTTAGTAAAATACAGTTGCAACTTTCCAGAATAGCCTTCTCACTACTTAGTGCTCAGTACGTGTGCAACTTTTTTTTCTCTGGAAAATTGTCATGCTTCATACGAGATCTTTCCTAATTTTTTCCAGACCAAATGGCTATCAAGTCAGTACATGCTCGTCAGATTTTCGACAGTAGAGGAAATCCAACGATTGAGGTCGATCTTGTGACTGACAAAGGTTAGTTTTTCGATTGCTTTCTTAGGGATTACACTGAGAGAGCGATCTTTCGTCTCGGACACTCAACAATGAGGTTGAAGAGCGGGTAGTTCTCCGAGTCAAGCATGTTCGTTTGCTCAGGCCCTAGGAATATGTGTATCTAAGTGGTTGGACCGTGTATGAAGTTTGCTTATCATTCGTCTGTCACATCGACCACGTTCCGCCATTGCCACAGCTGGTCTCTCCAGAGTTCCGGGTAAAAAACTTGTTTTATTGTGGAGGACTAATGGTTTCCTGTATGTCTAGTTCGTCTCTCATGCTAGTTTGACTGACAAGGCGATGTGCCTAACCACCGTCTTCTAAAAGCCTCTAGCGCCTTTCCCGTCGGACGGCGGGGCTCATAGACCAGTTTAATATTTTCAGCAGAATGAATGTAATCAGTAGTTAATTGTAGTTCACTCTTGGACCAACGGCGGTTACCCCCCCCCCCCAAAAAAAAGAGAAGAACATGCCAGGTGAATTGACGTAGTGTTGGTTGCAGTCACGACTCATCACCATTGTCAAAAACCGCGACTGGTCAGTGTTTCGCCTCGATGCTTAACTAGCACAAAGCCGTGAAGAGAAAAGTAAACCATGTCGAGAAGATGGGATACGAAAGGTGTTTGACTACTCAAAAATGTTTAAACTCAGACACTGGAAGGCAAAATGCCCACTTCTTGTAGACAAACGACCGATCTTCAAGTGAAGGTGTCATTGACGAGACAGCTTTCAAGCGGTTTTCACTGTCTGCCTGATTAACTGCACTTGCTGTGCTGACAACTTTGCCAAACATTTTTCGCGCCACTGCCCTCTAGTTGGACATCTCACCTAACGGCTCTGGCCACCGACTCTGTATCGCTGGGACCCATACCTGAAAAACAAGCGCGCACTACAACCGACACATTAATGGACGACTGCATTTATCGTCTATCCGCCTTACATCTTGCGCCGACCGGCTGTGGCTTCCGCAGCAGAGCAGACAATTAGCTGACATCCTTAGTGCGCAGTCTGTCTATTTAGCTTCCTAACCCCATCGGTACTCATCTGTTGGTGCCACTTGATGCAGACATGGGCGGTCGAATGTTCGAAGATGGCGCGCATCCTTTGTTCAGCGATCAGGTTTCACGGTCGTTACACAGCCCCCACAGTCTCCTCCTGTGTGATTGCTAAGTCTAAGAAAGATGCCTCTGCTACCAGAGGTGCTTTGGATTAGTGACTGCCACCCTACTGTTGGAGGTACAAGTTTCTGTTCCAGTTCCCGTACTTCCGCCGTCGCTGGCATAGCTGTAAAAGTCCGCAAAGCTGTCAACCCCCCCCCCCATAACTACATTATCAAGCATTAAGTTCTGTAGTCTTAGCGGTCTTGCGGATACACTTTGAGGCCTCAAAGCGCAAGGTAACGTCCAGTATTGCTTGTGCTACTTGAAAATTGTCAAGGAACAGCCCCTTTGACCACCATCTTCCACCAGGTAGGAGCACCCACGCTGGCATTTTGTGACTGCTGCGGAGGGCTCTCCATTGAAGAAAGAGATGGAGCTGAACAGATGTAACGTACGCTGTTGGTTCTAAAACTGTCAGACAGCTTAGCGTAAGTCCTTCATTGAGTTAGGGTAAAGCGCTGACGCTGCGTTCATATACTATTTCGGCACACTTGCGTTTGGGCGATTAAATGTCAAGCGTACTTGTGAGGTTGGGAAAAACGACAGTTGGTCGGTGGTACGTGTAACGCTGCTCCATGCTGGCGAACAGTGAAAATCTGGTCACCCGCATCCAAGGCGAAACTCTGATTGTCCTTCCTTTGTGTCTGCCGTCTGAACCGCCGTGTCTGAGCAGAGTGTGGTGTATGTCAGTGCCTTAGTTATGACGGGTCAAGCTCGTCCCTTTACGGTTTTCACAAGAGCTCAAGTCTCCTTTCTTGAATATGTTAACAGTGCATCTCGGTGTGCTGTGCCGCATCGTCGGCATTGCTGATTCAAGACTCCTGCTGACCTGGGCCAGCAGCCCTACTACGTTTGCGAGCCAGAATGCAACAGCCCACCTAGCTTTTGGCGGGCGGTTCCAAATTTGACGACAAAGACTACTTTGAAAGTTTGTTTCGATAACGATAGAAGCAAAAGGCCAACTGGATTACCTCAATGGCTTAGCCTTCTGGGTTCACTACGGCTGAGCGCGCCATCTACTTCATTGATAGCTTCACTGACAGGACGAACGCTCCGGGCCGGTAGTCCACCTTTTCCTTAACGAGTTGTTTTCTCCTCCATTGACTTTCTCATTTAGCTGGGCCTCGTGATTAGCGATCAGGGTACACTTGAGCTTCTCACAGAAGTATATCCTGTATTTGTTATATGAAATGCCACGAGGAATGTTCCGTTTGATATCCAGCTTCAACGGTTTCTCTAAGAACCAATGCTTGTCTTACATACGAACCATTATACCTGTTTTGTAAGCGAAGGGATGTTACGATCCTCAGGGTTAGAAGTGCCGTGCTCGTATTCTGTGCTGGTTTGGTACCTTACCGCCGGTCTGACCGATTTCTCAAAACCCAGCCGTTTTGATCGGTACAGTTGTTGCCCAGCGAAACGAAGAGCCAAAAGAAACACTACATCGATTCTGAAGATTTGGCGGGCGATGTACTCAGCTGATAACAGAAATCTAAACTGCCGCTGCGTACGTCCTGCTAAGGAATGCCTACTCCAGCCTATCTGGCAGCGAAGGCCATGGGGTCACCTGAAATGTACAAACAATATCAAGTAGTCCGGCGATTCAGCGATTGATACATGGAATGGAGGCAGGGGCCCAAGGTTCCCGGATCCAGTCGGTTTTCCTTGCTCAGTGTCAGCGGGCGTCTGCTGACCTGAGAGGCGATCATTGAAAACAGGGTGTAGTACCGCTCTTGAGGATTACAGTGAATACCAAGAACACAGTAAGATTACTCGCATAATGCAGTTTTAGATAAGTGAGAATCAAGCAAAGCTTTAAAACGACCCCTAGAAGCGCTACTGACGACCTCAGAAAAAAGGCTGTTCCAATAGTTAATAACCCTGTAAGTAAAGAACTGCTGCTTAGAGGTCCAAGGAAGAAGCTTGATAAGCTTCCTGTTATGTCCTCGCCGGCTGTCATCATTCGCTACGGTGAAGAACTGTTCTACAAGACCTACCCTAAAGAAGTGTGTGAGTATTAAATCACCACGGAGTCTTCGAAATTCAAGTGAGTACATGTCAAGAATTTCAAGTCGAGACTCGTAAGTAACATTACTGAGGCCCGCTACCATCTTGGTAGCCACGCGCTGGATACGCTCAACAACTAATATGTCTTCCGTCAGGCCGGTATACACGACCTGATTCACATACTCAAGGAGCGGTCTTATATAAATCCCGTAAACCGTTTGAAAAGCTTTCTTGTCTTTGCGTGGGAAAGTGCGCCTAATCATCACAAGAGCGTCAATTCCCTCTTTTGCCGCCATCTCACGGTGATACGTGAAGGACAAGTTAGAGGGAAACCAGATGCCCAGATCTTTCTTGAGATCTATTCTCTTATCTACTGTGCTAGATGCACTATGATTCATGAAGGCATTGTCAGAATCTCCACCGAGTGACATGTGAGCACATTTATTGTCATTTAGTGGGAGACTCCAATCGTCCGACCAGCGCTTGATCGCGTCAAGATCAATCTGTAGTGCACTGGGATCAGTGGCATTCCAGATTTCTAGGTCGTCTGCATATAAGAGGGCGTTGCTAGAAATACTTGGAAGGTCGTTGATGTGAGTGAAGAATAACAAAGAACCTAGCACTAACCCTTGGAGAACTCCCGCGGAAATGAAGAAGGGCGACGCAAGGTCTGATCCGGTCTTAACTCTAAAAGTTCTATTATCAAGAGGCAATCCAGCGAAGAACCTCTCATTGAATACCATAGACTTCCAGTTTGCGTTTCAGGGGGCCGTGTGGGACACGGTCAAAAGCCTTGGTGAGATCAAAGAAGATAGCATCTGAGATGAGGCCATTGTCTTTGGCCTCCATCAGACTATCCATAAAAATAAGCATGTTTGTTATGCATGACCGAATAGGAAGAAAACCGTGCTGGGTGGAAGAGAAAAGATTATTTGACAAGAAGTGATTGAGTATGGCGCGCTTTAGTAGGCGCTCCATTGTTTTGCACAGAATGCTAGTAAGACTGATTGTCCGATAGCTAGCCGGAGAGTTCCGGTCACCCATATGGGTGTGACCGTCGCCTCTTTCCATGCGCTAGGGAAAATGCTAGTCTGGAGTGTTTGCTTAAACAGCTTATAAACGGGTTCAGCCAAACTAACAGCTGCTTCCTTGAGTATTCTGGGATGGATCGTGTCAGGATCCATTACACTGTATGAATTAACCTTAAGTAAAAGGTCTTCAACGTCTAGCACAGAAAACTCAGCGGTCACGTGTGGTTGCCTGAACTTCTGTAGTGGTAGGACAGGATGCCTGCTAGGGGATGCGACGTTGTAGACTGCCGAGTACTACTCCCTGGATAACTCAGTCACAACTAGTAAATCAGGTGAAGTCTCCCCGTTGAGCAGTCGTAAAGAAGGAGCTGTAGGTTTGTCCTTCCTTAGTCGTTGCATATGCTTAACTAAGAAGTTTTTGTTCCCGCGGGCTCTGGAGAGGATCTTCTCTTGTACGATTTTTTGTGTTCGCGGATTTCCCGCCTACACCTGCTTCGGACAATGTGGAACGCGCCTAGGTCCTCTGAGTTTCCTGTAAGGTTATGCTTCGCGAATAACTTGGAACGGTTATCGAGAAGATGACGTATCTTGCGTGGAAGTGGTGGCCGATATGAGAAAGTGCACAACTTGTGTGGTATAAATAAGTCGTCCACTTTCTGAATTGCGCTTTGAAACGTACGGTGGTTCTGGTCCACGGAGTCCAAGTCAAGAAGTGAACCTAGGTAGGTTATCAGGCCGTTAGAATCTGCCTGATTTCGAACTGTGGATCTTTTTGCTGGTTGTAGTAACCAGTAACAGAAAAGATCAAAGGCTAACAGAGAGTGGTCACTGTATCCAAGTGGCGGCTTGATGACCACTCTTTCTACCAAGAGGCCCTCATTAGTGATGACTAAGGCGAGCAGAGAGGGAATCTGACCGGAACGATGCCGCATTGGGGCGGTGACATGCTGTGTCCACGCCTTCCGTCGTAACAGCGTTGATAAGGAAGTTGAGAATCCGCTTTCACAGTCCTGGTGAGAAACGGATGCCCACTTTATCTTGGGTGCAATAAAGTCACCCATAATGAGCAGATGAGTACCACGAATAGGTCAGTGCTTGTGCTATCAGTTCATTACGTTGACTACTTTCATAAAGTCCATTCTCTGAAATACAGCAGGCGTCGGCTTTGAATGGGCCTAACGTCCGAACGAGAGCGGTCTGTTGACTCATGTTTCAGAGTTCAAACGTTTATGTTGACTCATTCTGATCTCAAGCGAAGGAGGTCCTGTCTAGATTTGGGCGTCCTGGCAATATTTCAGCCCATATGCAGCCACCATGTGGCAGGCAAGCATCAGCACGAATCACTGATGCATTGCCGTCTTTGATGCTGAAGCAAAAGACAAGAGGAATCGCAAGCTGGATGGTGGAAAACAGAACTTCCAGTGGCACTTACTATGACTAACCCTATCTATTGTAGGATCTATGGAGTAAATATCATAAGTGGGGCGCTGCAGTAACAAGTTCTCGCCTGCTGTATATGGTCGACAAAACGACCCAGTTCATACTGCGAGACGGCCGATATGGCTATCAGCCGAGGCGCCACGGAGATGTCCAGACCTAGGCAGGATAGCAGTCAAGATTTTCCGCTAAAGCGTTTCATTCAAAAGCCTATACCACAAGACAGCGGGTGGATGACAATTTACGAGAACTAGTGCCATTCTCCAGATAAGGATACTAGCCTTCTTCCAATCCAAAGGACCGGGATTGCCAGGTATGCGTGACCGTTGGTGTGGTCATCACACCGTCCAACGTAGCCCACTAGGTCACCGAAATGCGAGGGCCGTCTCACCGCTTTAGGGTCTGGTCTTTTTCGAAGATAGGTCAATGTAAGGATGCCTCACCTTTGAGCACTCCGAACAACAGTCGTAAGAGTGTGCACAGAATGATCATGGAGGCAGGACTAACTTGAGAATGTCATTTTGCAAAGTGCAAACGTGCATCATGCAATGGTTTACGCGGTTACAGGAAATGATGTCGAGTCCACATCAGAGTTCTTGTGGCCGGCATACACAGGGGCATGCGCACACAACAAACTGGTCGAAAGCGAATGGCTACAACTGGGATTCTCAGAATCTACACAGTCCTCAGTTGTTTCGCCGGGGCCGCAGTGACTAGACATTAGTGGATGAAGACGCTGTGATAAGTAGCGGCTAATCAGTTTGAGTGGCGTGGATGTCGTTTTGTTACGTATGAAATGAATACAATTAATGGGACGGTGATCACGAATGCCGTCTTTGGTTCACTTCCGATTGCGAGGGTTATTCGTAAAAATCCCAGTGTTTTCTTGAGCCTGGACATGGCCTTCCATGTTGGGCCCTTATTCTTAAACTAAGGTTCGCTGCCCTTCCTTTATCATGCGTGTCAACCAATGACACTCATTGATGTTGATCGCGATTTTCGTTTATTTGTAAGCGTGGCATTTTGCGAGTGCTGATAAAGTGGAAAAACAGCAGATCTCGTTTTCTCATCGCTTGTTTGTCACCTACATAGTGGCAGTCATTCACAGCTTCAGGTTGTCCATCTGAACCCTAGGATGTTAATTATAAAACACACACTCCTGTGACGAGCAGTTTCCTGGTACCGTAG
This sequence comes from Paragonimus westermani, assembly GCA_008508345.1. Taxonomy (NCBI): domain Eukaryota; kingdom Metazoa; phylum Platyhelminthes; class Trematoda; order Plagiorchiida; family Troglotrematidae; genus Paragonimus; species Paragonimus westermani. Next base: position 163,607 of record QNGE01001305.1, on the reverse strand, counting down.
TGTTTTGGATTAACCTGACGTTTTATTCCAGGGCAATTTCTGCTGCAGCTAGAACGTATTTTCCCTCTCCGTTCTCTAGGTTTGTTCCGTGCCGCGGTGCCAAGTGGAGCTTCTACTGGTGTGCACGAGGCTTTGGAACTCCGCGATGGCACACCAGGATACATGGGTAAAGGGGTTTTGAAGGCTGTGGACAACGTCAATTCCCAGATCGCTCCAGCTCTTCTGAATTCCAATCTACCTGTTACTGACCAAACTGCTATCGATAAGCTTATGCTGACGCTTGATGGTACTGCAAACAAAGGTGATTTTTTAATTCAAATCGTATGTTAACTTTGTAGAGTACCCCCCTCTGTCGATTGATTTGCTGGAACATTTTGGTTTCAGTGAACAGAACTGTTCTCGATAAATTCTCATCATAGGCTGGTACAAGTATACATCAAATCACGTAACAATCAAGGGAGTTATTGATAAGAAATGGTACGAGGGTAAGGCGATTGTGTAAAACACAAACAATCTTAGTTGTGGTTATGCTCACAAGGTTTTAGGAAGTCTGTTAATTAGGTGAGTTGGGGGGAGACGGGATCAAATTGCCTCGTGAGCTGAGTGTGCGTGTTTGGCCACGGTAATCCCAAGGTGTGAACGAACTGTTTTTGAACATACAAATCCGGTAGACTTAATCGGATTGTGACCGCCTCGACTATAGACGGGATGTGCCACTTGATCTCTCGTGGCGCGGCGGCCGGGGCACGATAGACAATGTGAAACGCTCTATCCATGTCTGTGTGTCGGTCACAGTCAACTAGGTGGACCAGAATGGATGAGTTGATGTTCCTTGTTATTCCGGAGCAAAGCCACGCCGGGCAGTTCACGAATTCTTTCCGATAAACACCTAGTTGTGCGACCAATATGTGTTGAACCACGGTCAAGTGAATAGATCAAAAGAGGCTTCACTGTTAGGCATGTTATTTTTCAGTTTAAGTGATACTAGCCGTTTTGAGTGGAACGTTACGACAGGACTTGCAGCATAGTAGGTACTGCCAATCGCATCGGTTAGTTGGCGCGCTGTCAGCTTGGCTGCTGCATCACCTTTGAAAGGTAAAGTTATATAGATCTTTTTATTATCAACTGTGTTAATTGAGGCTTGCCTCGGTCTCTTGCATGTTTCTGCTCATGAATTTCTCAGAATAGGTATTGCTGGAAAGGATATCCTGTATCATGCGTAGCTCCCATTCTATTTTATTTTCCGTACAGATTCTTTTTGTCCTATTTGTCAAGCAGCGTCCAAGGCCCTGTTTCAGACTAACCGGCACATAGCTGTGGAAGTGTAGATATTGTCCACTCCAGGTTTTCTTCCTATATACATTTCGTTGTAACAATCCATCTGTTCTGCGCGTTAGTGCTACGTCCAAAAATGGCATACGGTCACCACCTTCTGCTTCCAAAGTGAACACGATGTTCTTATGCGCCTTGTTGAAAACGGTCAAAAGCCTCTGCAAATCTGTTCTGTCCACTACGCAAAAAACATCATCTACATATCGTCGATAATAACTGGTTGTTCTAATAGCCTCATCCAGCTGGTTATTCTCGAGCATGCTCATAAAATCTGATTAAGTCTACCGGATTTGTGTTCAAAAACAGTTCGTTCACACCTTGGGATTACCGTGGCCAAACACGCACACTCAGCTCACGAGGCAATTTGATCCCGTCTCCCCCCAACTCACCTAATTAACAGACTTCCTAAAACCTTGTGAGCATAACCACAACTAAGATTGTTTGTGTTTTACACAATCGCCTTACCCTCGTACCATTTCTTATCAATAACTCCCTTGATTGTTACGTGATTTGATGTATACTTGTACCAGCCTATGATGAGAATTTATCGAGAACAGTTTTGTTCGCTGAAACTCAAATTGTTTTACATGATTTCTACGAGGATTTTCAACTATTTGAATCATTTTTGTTGTTTTGTCTCCTTGCTTTCAAAGTGTTTTACCCTTTTCTCAAGAACGTTGACACGTTAGTTGTCTTAGTTACTCCATAATTGTCTGTTTCCATCTGCACGTACAATTTCAGGTAAATTAGGCGCGAACGCCATATTGGGAGTATCTCTTGCTGTTTGCAAAGCTGGTGCCGCCGAGAAAGTGAGTCTGTGGTGCTCTGTGTAACCGGTTTGATTTCCGACTATCCCGGTTATGCTTCCGTTTTCTCTTTCTTCGCTTGTTTTGTTTTTCTACGTCTGTCACATCTTTTACAAAGTGTGATAGAAAAGACAGCTTAAAAGCTTAGACTAGTAAGCTGTTGATCTTAGATTTTCTATTTCGCCTTGAGGCACAACAGTCACGCGGTACAGGCCACATACGTCCCATCGAGTATGCGATGGTGCAGGCGACAGTCAAGAAAATTATAGGAAAGGTTGGTCTGTACGCATATTTGTTGACGAAAAGGTATTGTTAATATCCGCCCGAATTCACGTGATGACTGTTCTTGTTCGAAACGGACGTTCGTAACTGTCCTAGTGCCTCCTGACAGTTGTTTTGTTGCTGTTGTTGAGATGCTCAACAAATCGTTCTTTTCGAGCGCTGTGCAATTGTAGTCTTGGTGTCCGTTTTCGCCTGTGGTTTCTATCCAGGGTGTCCCTTTGTATCGTTACATCGCAAGTCTTGCGGGCAATACCGACGTCGTTCTCCCAGTCCCTTCATTTAACGTGATCAATGGAGGTAGCCATGCTGGAAACAAATTGGCCATGCAGGAGTTTATGATCATGCCCACAGGCGCTGGCTCATTCACGGAGGCCATGAAAATCGGCGTTGAGGTTTATCACAATCTGAAGGCTGTCATTAAGGCAAAATATGGTTTGGATGCATGCAACGTAGGAGATGAAGGCGGTTTCGCCCCAAACATTCAAGACAACATGGAAGGTACGTTTTTATGCGCTGTGTACATTCTTAGTGACGTAACCGTTGACAGCAGCAGTTCAGCATTTGTTGATACTTAACTGACAAGGTACCTGACTAAAGGCCGGTTTACGTTCATGTTTTATTTGACATTCACAGCGTGTTACATGACCTGTTGGGTGGAATTTCAGTGAGTATTCACTTTTTCTAGGAACTTTTCTTGTATTGTGGTACTTGCCATTTACAATGCAAGTCATACCTAGGCTAAACAGGAATTAATGTTTTGAGTTGTTTTGTACGCATCCCAGGTTTGCTAACCTATTTAGTTTGTTTCCGAACACAGTACGCCTTAGTATTGGTGTTTTTCGAAGCAGCTCGGAAGTGAGTACGAAGGCACGATCGTGCATACTAAACACATATGTTAGTATAGATGAAAGTGTCTGTTGGGTCTGTGCGAACTACGAGCTATTGCAACGATTGCATGTGTTTGGGGCATTCATTTTATGTTCACAGTTGAGTTTTTTGAAGTTGATCGTTGAAATACACCACACCTGACGTAAGGATGCTCAGTTGTGTTTGATTCTAGAATACGTCAACATGTACGTTCAACACTATACTTTGTTTAGGATTGGAACTTCTTCGCGTTGCTATTGAGAAAGCAGGCTACACGGGTAAAGTAAAAATCGCCATGGACTCTGCAGCTTCTGAATTTCATAAGGAAGGCAAGTATGATCTTGATTTCAAGAATCCCAACTCTCCTCCGTCGACTTGGATTTCCTCTGATGCTCTGGGTGATGTTTACAAGAAAATGATAAACAATTACCCCATAGTGAGCATTGAGGACCCGTTCGATCAAGATGATTGGGGCGCATGGTCCAAACTAACCAGTGAAGTCAGTCTCCAAGTGAGTACGCTCAAAACGTTGCGAGCCTATCGGTATACAGTGTACTTTCTGTCTGCGGGTCACGTTTCTGCCTAGTCTCGGAGGCCACTTGCTGCTTGTTTTGGTTTAATTTTTTAAGTTCACTCCATACAACAGACACCCTGCATTGTTGTGGGTTTCTCGGCATCCCACTCACCCATAAATTAAGGTTCTTGTGTTTGTTGGATGTCAGCATCTATTACCGGAGGTTGTTGACCGATTTGTATACTTGGGAAGCCGCATGAGCAGCGGTGGAGATGTAGGGAATAAAATAGAAGCGCGTATTTCCTAGACTGGGACGGTGTTCGCCAGTCTTTGGCACCTCTGGTGACAAAGAGGTATCTTCCTGAGACTTAGGGATCGTGTATATAAGGCGGCAGTGGGGATTGTATTACTTCATGGCTGCGAAACACGGCCACTCGGGGTAAAAGACGTGGACTGTTTTCAGGTATTTGACGTTTGATGCGTTTGATGTTTCCGTTTGATATTGGTCACCCTTTCCATGCGTATTATGAGTTTTCAGTGTCCATATGCCGCAGACACCGGTTTGGAACGTCCGATGCTTTTAGCGTTCTTTCGAAGAAGTAGCCTTTATTCTCGTGATATACGGCGGTTGATCTGAGGCGTTGCTACGATCCCCTGCCAATTTGGAAAACTTGAGGACTGTTAGAGGTGTCCCATATAAATAACTCAGCATTTTGATTAAAATCTGATACGGCCGTTCCATTACTCTGAACAGTGCTTGCCTCTCATGCGGCTGACGAACGTCTTCCGTTATTACGTTGACGACTGCACTTCATCCTTTGGTCTGTGCCGATCATGTCTGCACACATCAAACCGATTCAGATTTTTTTGTCACTGAAGCAAACAGAATGTAGTGCTGGTTCCGAGAGATGGGTTTCAGCCCGCAATTAGCGAAGCTACATCGGTTGCTTATTCCGCTCTCCGTGTCCCTTCCACATTTCCCATACAGACTTTGAGTTTGAGTGACAATTTAGGCTCAGAAACACCTCCCACTGCGCTAGAAGATAATTATAATATCATCTGCGTTATCTTAATAGGATTGTCTGTCGTCACTTTCGCTTCTGTTTTACGATGTTCTTTAGCCTCCTGAAAAAGCGCATGACAGCACATCTAGACCACTGGGGCCTGGGCAATTTCTAGTGTGGTTAGCCACATCTGTTGCAAAGCTAAAATTTCCCGCTTTTTTATATACTTCGGTCGGTTCATTTTGTGACACGCGTCGCTTGCAAATTCACACGATGCTTATTCCCACGATAAATCATTCACTCACAAATCACAGCCAAAGCGTTCTGGCAGCTGCAGTGTCGATTGGGTGACAACAGATGCGCGGTTCTCAAGGCAACTCGCCTCTACGTGACCAAATAACGTTGGGTCTGTGCATCAGTCTAAAATCATCATGGCACCATGAGGTTGCCGTATGGTTTTGTGTTGACGTGTATATAGGGACTCGGCTGCTGCTGAATACACTTATATTACGTTTGTTCCCACTAAGCCCATAAATGGTTGGATAAAGCCGCGTAGTGAACAGGCAACAACGTTATCACAAACTTCGGCGACTGTGATAGTTCCAGAGCGTGAAATCGGTGGTTGTCGCCAACTATGTTGAGGACTTTCTGAGCACATACATCGCCGGTTGGACACGCCTTTTGAAGTGGTAGTGCACCGCAGCCAATGGCAGTTAATTCTATTTTTGTCCAGTCTTATTTCGTCCAATTTTTTATCCCCCTTTTTCCTGTGGCCGCACTTTTCTTCAAGCGCGTTCCTTATTGTTACAATGATCGGCGGCTTTAGCTACGGTACCACTTGTCGAGGCATATGGTTGTGCACGGATGAACGAATGCTTGCCTTTACCATTTGTAAATGTGTTTCTGTAAACGGGTCATTCACTTTTTTGAGCCTAATGACAGGCTCCAGAAGATCGAAATGGTTGCTTTCCAGTATCTCGAACATTTGTAATGTCTAGTTTCATTCGCATATTTTTTCTCTGAGGCATGATCGGTACCATCCCTAGGAAGGTCATTGATCAGTTCTTGCCTACTGCGGTTTACCAGGTTTCTTTTGCCTTGAGTTTTCACTGTTCGTTGATACCTCTCTCTACACAACCAGATTGTCGGAGACGACTTGACTGTGACAAACCCCATCCGCGTGCAAAAAGCAATTGAACAGAAGGCGTGTAATTGTCTGCTTCTCAAAGTAAATCAGATAGGCTCCGTAACGGAGTCTATTCAGGCCTGCAAACTTGCTCAGTCTGCCGGTTGGGGTGTGATGGTTTCCCACAGGTCTGGAGAAACGGAAGATAACTTTATTGCTGACCTAGTGGTTGGCCTCCGAACTGGCCAGGTTGGTCACTAACTGTGTATTCATTTTTGTGTCCGTTCCATTGGCTGGCTGGTTGTTTACCCAATTCTTCAGTGGATTCTGGTCCACCGATGATGATTTTCTAAAAATTCTGATTTCTGGCTGGCGTAAATCTAGGAGTGGACAATTGGTGACAGTGTTGGAAGTGAAGGCCACTATCGTTAAGTTAGCCACTGACGATCACGCTCGTCATCTCCTTGACTCACCGATTCTTGACTGGGGACATTAAAGATGGCGAACCAGGTTCATTGGTTTCAACATCGCCGTTGTTCCTCTGAGCTGTCTGTAAATAAATGGTGAATATAATTAGGAAGTTGAAACCAGATGAAAGCTTGTCTCCATTTTAATTCGGTTGCTTTTTGGTACCTTGCGGGCAGCGATGCGGGCGCGATGCTGTAATGATGATGAATGTTTAAAACATTGAGTCCATGTGAGTCGTTTAAGTAAATTAGTCAAAAGATAAATTACGATATGATTTCATTTCACACGCTCTTGTCAATCGTAAACGTGTGACTAACTTGTAATCCGAAAATGATTAGGGATAGTATTCAGGCTGGATCGTGAGTGATGCTATCAGCAAGCAGAGGTTGACTGTCAGTTGTTTTGGTGCACATAGAACCGGCTGATCAACAAGGCTTTGAAATACATGAGGGTTTGTAAACTGTAAATATTTATGAAGACCGTAAACGAAAATGCAATGTTGACACTGACCTGTGGTCGATAAGGCACTGTTTCGCTGTCGCTTAGTGTCACTCATCGTACACGACTGACAAATATGCAGACCGGATCCATGTAATTTGTCTTCTTACTTTTGTGGAGATGAGTGTTTTAGGTCTTATTCTCCGTCACTGCTTTTTGTCTGTAGATTAAAACGGGCGCGCCATGTCGTTCGGAGCGACTTTCGAAGTACAATCAATTGCTGCGCATCGAAGAGGACCTGGGGGCCAACGCCAAATACGCCGGAGAGCATTTCCGTCGACCATAAATGTCCTTCGGAATCGCGTTCCATTATCACACGCTAACTAGTCACTATCCTGTTTGTCATTGTAACCGCGCTTTGTTCCCGTAGATTAAATTTCCGTTGTCTTACATCTGTTTCATTTTCGCTTCCCACCAATGCCTGTTAGCTTATTCAGTGATATGAGGACGGGTTTAAAAAATTATTACCAAACGATCCGTTCGAATTCACCGTATAGCGTTATCTTACTTTACTTCCTTCGGTAATGTGTGAAAATGATCGACCAAATTTGTGGGTATAGGACAGTCGATAAGGCGTTGACACCAGCTGTCATTTTTTCTGGGCCTGTAGAGTTTGTGGTTACACAGACGTCCAGTTCTGCGTCACTTATTGGGGCCGATACCGTCAAATCCAGAAATTGAGTAGAATGCGACGGAGACCGAGATGGGGAGCTGCAGATATTTTTTACTGGACCCCATCTGTCAACCCAGGAAATGAAGGGTTCTATGTTGATATCTTCATAACTGACGAAATAGAAAACGTAACCTGAAACTAATCACTGCGGTGTATTTGGCGATGACGGCAGGTTGTGCAGCTAGCGCTTGTTTAATTGACATTTTGAATAATTGGTAATTCCTTCGAGCAGAAGTCCGCCTCACCATAAAGACCATCTATCACTCCCCGAACTGTTTACCATTGTAGCGGATTGTGTGTAAGAATTGAACTGAACAAACTTGTCGCTACGCGGTCAACCAACGTTTTGTAGAAGGCTACAGCCGATCAACATCGGCACACTGATGCCAGCGTAGTGACAAACTCGGATGACACGCTGGTGCTGCGTCGCATTTTGACGTAACAATCACCAAAGCAAAACAAATTCGGGTGGTCCACGCGTTAATAAAAACAACCTGAACAGGGCCAACCAGTAGGAAACTTGAGCCAACAACACCAATTTTACCTTCTCATCTGTGAACTAACTCGTAGAAACTCAGTAAAACATCCGCTTTGCGCCACAAGTCCTTCTCTTGATTTTTTTCCCAGGAGGTAGCAGGTTTTAGCGGGCAGGACTGTTTGTGAAAACCTCTGTACGGGGACCCGCTCAACCTAAGTTGTGTATGACGGTCGTCTTTCTGTCTTGGTAACAGCTGTCCGGGACTGCTTCACTCACACGTACCTGTACGCCACATGGTTGAGAGACGGTTATAAAAGCGACAATCAACAACTTCGGGAAGCTGGACGACATTCGACTTCCCCTGCCTGATATACGAACAGTCAAACATCATCGACGGAACATACGTGGTGGTGCTGGTCCCCAATTGTCGCGGCACTAAGAGCAGGCCGTAGTTTGCAGATTTATTAGGGAGGCAAGGATAGACCTTATATATCAGTCGCTGGCAATTGTTTGACAGTCGGATGGCAATGTAGAGGGAGTTAGCGCGCGGGTGCTGTACAGCACGGTCGACAAATGGATGTTGAAGCAACGGGTGAATGGACTGAGCACCCACAATCACCTTAGGGACCGGGTGGTGGTGTATAAGATGTTTGCGAACCTGCTCTTAGTTCACAAGACTTCAGAAGGTGATCTGACAGTAAGAGTCGATGGTGCTACAGGGCGGTACTCCAGAGAATGCATTGCAGCGATTTTACGTTGCGATGCTAACAGTGAGGGACTGCCTTGTCGCTCGGGGAGGGGAACTCAGCACCTAGTATTTCAAGGTGGACACGAGTTCCGAAATAAAGTGTGAATAGCTGCCGTGATTTCCAAGTCATTGCTGAGAATGGTAAATTGTACCCTAATGACAAGAACACCTTAGGTGAGTGCATTTCAAGTTCGCGGATCCCGATTGAATTGAATACGTTAATGTGAGTGAGACAGCCCTACCTCGTAAGGACCGTCAGGGTTTGTGCTTTCGATTGTTACTTGAGCCCAGTCCTAATAGTTGTGTGTCAAGTTGCGATACCCTGTATGGAACAGTGCCGGGATGAGTTGGTCGAGCTGTGATACATACTGCAATTAAGCCAGTGAGGTCGTGAAAGCACCACTCACTATTGCGCTATATTACCGCTAGGGGGCATCACCCACGTTCCAGTGGGTGTCGCAATGATCGACGGTTTGATGTGCATTCCACCTACTCAGGTGTGCAGGTAAAAGTCTTTAAGCGGGCTCACATCACACCCATAGTGATCATTGCGCCTTATTTCTGGTTCAAAGGACCAAACTGCTGAATCATGGTCATTCACTAAGTCAGAAAACACTTGGGCTTGATCTGTCATACATTTGTACCTTTTTGTTAAACTACTGTCAAGATCGACGGCAGGCCAAACTATAGTACCTATGGGGATGACTCACTACATATGTGTATGCATTTATACGTGCGTGGAATCCTACTCCAGATGTTGGTTTTCGTGAGAGACGTGTGGGTTGTCGGTGGACGACTGCGTGTATTTCATCACTTCTGTGTAAACAAACTGGGTTTGTGTGAAACAACTACTCTATTATCTTTCTGAAGCTCTGGATCCCTTCCGATTTCTAAGTTGTTTCGTTTATGAATCTGAGGCTTGCTTTCTTGAAAGAGCCGCCTGATGTGACACCTTTTGTCACTTGAGCCAGTGTGCTTCTTTTGGCGTCTTTTGGTATGTGACAGAAGCGTACTTGTATATCGGCAACACTCATGTGGAAATGCTTTTGTGAAACAGACATTGCCTTGTTTAAAAATTCGGTAGACAGTTTATAATCCTGGTTCAGGAGGTGATTACATACTATAGTTTGTTCTATAAAAGGGCCCTCCATACCACGCGTTTGTATCAACTGGATGTTGTGGTGATTAGAATCGAACTTTGTGGAAAAGGACGTTGTGGCTATTCAAAGACCAACACAGTGATTGCTGTTTTGAGTTCGGTGTTTTGAGTCAGCTCATAGGTAAAGTACCTGCTGAGACCGTTCAGACGTGTTTTTATCTACGTGGACCCAAACTAATTTATTCAGAAGCCCGTGGGCACACTTGTTTATATTCGCACGTCTTTATGCGACTAGATCTAACCGGAGAGTTTTCAACGTTTGACTAGTCCAGTCCAGTATCGACAAGTACATTCGGAACACTTCACTAGGTACGGTTTGTGACAGTATTTACTGACTTCAGGGGGAACACCAGGAGACCAATAAGGATAAAAACATATCAGGTGAATCTAGAACTATGATAAGCGTCCGTCTATGTCAAGAGTTTGAAACAATTTGCATTACGGTCAAATGTAGGTATACTGGCTACATTGACAGTCCCGCGATATTGGATTCGCATACTGCGTCAGAAGAGTGAGAGACGGACAAACGGATGTGCTTTTGGCCAGCTTTTTAATCAGTCCAAATATGCATGTCTTGTGTTATCCCATTGACATCATCCCTCTGATTTTAGTTCTGAAGAGTAAGCTGAAAACTGGGCCAAAGATTGTTTTTCAACTCGAACGCCTGTATTACTGCTGTACTTTCTTTTTTCGATCTTAGTCGCTAGGTTCTCTTTACAGACTTACCCAGATTTATAAATAAAGTATAACAATCTTATTCTACTGGTAGGCTTGTTCGTGGAACGTTTCCTCTCGAAGATACAACCGTCACACAGGGACATCTTGATACTTACCAACGATTCTCACCTCTTAAGGTGGACTACTGTAGACAGGAAACGACAACTAGTCCAACCGAAATAGTAATCACCATCTAAGTTCGTGAATTCTTCATTGTTATTTTCGACAGCGTTGTCTTAATAGTCGAACAACCAAATGTTTTCGGGCCAATTTTTTCACTATGTGACTGTAAAAAACCCTTATGATGAGCGATATCGTTTCAAGGTTTTTGGGCCATTCTAAAACTTGAGGAAAATTTGATAACACTTCGCTTCAACTTCACAGTCACATCTTACATTTATCTAAGTTTGTACGGCACAATTAAGCTGTTTGTCGGTAGGCGAAAGAACAGTCACATATAGAACAACGTTGAAAAAACTAGTTCTGTGAGCAATGTGAATTGTCAGCTGTATGCTAGACAGCCTCGTTTGTGAGTAGTAGAATGCGTACATTCCAGAGCTAAAAGGTACGTCTCAATGCCACGAAGACGAAGGGTTAGAAGCAACTATTGGGACTGTGTGTATGCGCTTTGGGTGTATGTGAACAAGGTGAATAATGCAATACTGCCCAATATGTATGGATATACGTCAGTCATGCAAATGAGTGTACAGGTTCGTTATCCTGTTTTCACATAACCTGTACAGGATTTTAGACAACAGACATCTTCAAACGCCAGGCGTCCTTCGCCGTTACAATGCAGTATGCTATTGCTTTGGTAGTGAGCCCTATCCGAATTAATGTTTTCTTGTGCGATTTCACTCCATAACTTATTGGTGGGTGATTTAATGTTGCAATGTGCACACAAGTGATTACAATGTACGTTTATAAAGGTGCGGCAAAACGTTACTGGATACAGAATACAAACTTATGTTTCTGGCTCTCGTCATCAATTTTATATCCAGGATACACTGTGAGCGTGCGTGCGCAAACGGTTGCACATTTCAGTGCTCTGACACTTTTGTTCATAACTTTGTGTTATCTCATCGGACCTAGACAATTTGGATATTNATTTTCAAGTTGACCATCACTCACATTTGATCGCAGCGTTCGCATTCAGATAGACTTTCCAGCCAGCCTCTTTCGAAAAGAAGCACTAGACTCGAGTTTCGCTCTTATTAGAGCTCGTCAGTATTGCATATCCTTGCCACGACCGGGATTTGAACTCCGGACATTCCAATCATGAGGCAACCGTGGCTGGTAAGTCTATCTGAATGCGAACGCTGCGATCAAATGTGAGTGATGGTCAACGTGAAAATTTACATTTTGTCCAACGCAGAACACACGCTGCAGGTCTGACCGCCATTCGAGCTAAGGCGGAGGTGGTGTTGTAAACGCGTCAAGGCCGCCTGTGTGCCCCACACTCGTGCCAAGGCTACAACAGTGTTCTGATTGGTCGCGGCTTCAACGACCAACGGCTCACTCATCCATGTGCTTTAAAATGACCCGATTGCTCGTAGATACGACAATACACGATGCGCTTCTACTGAGTGACTTGTTCTCACTATCGTTGTTATTGTCCGTAAGGCATGTAGTGGATGGGAATCGGATACAGATACAACAAAATCCACACAGGATTTTATTAACACTGGTATCCAATACTTCCGCACTTAGTCGGTTCAGAAAGATTCGTGCAATCGCCTTTCCTACACAGCTCAGCAGACTAATGTACCGATAGCTGTCGGGAAGTTGCTTGCTACACTCACCTTTAAATATCCGTGAAATCTAGTGGCATTAAGCCATGCTCTAAAATATAGCATTCCAACGCCTATCCGCCATTCTTCACTGTTTCACCTGGGAATCCATCCTGGCTTACAGCCTTCCCATTGAGCGATTTTCCAACCGCTGTCTGCAACTCTGGAGAATGCGGGATGAAGATTTGACATCCTGATGCAGTAGGCTGTTCATGGTCACCCAATCATCGGTAGCAAGGCGGTTTAGTAGGCTACCAAAGTGTTCTCACCAGACTTTCATCGTGTCCTCTGGCTGGGTGCACGAATAGGTGGTGTCTACGTCAACCAGTGCTTTGGTGGACTGGATAGGTGGACCGAAAATCGCTTTTTGCGAATCACAGAGTTGCTTGCGTTGTCGGCAACGGACGTAGCCTTGTATTTGTTAACTTTGCCTTCTCTACCCTTAGATCCGCGAACACTCCCGGCCAGTTGCTGGCAAGTATCCTATACTATCGCCCTCTTGTCTTCATCGTCCAAGTCAACTGCCTTTTTTCTCGTATCAAGCGAAAGATAGCCGAGTTACTGTGGTCGTACCAGTCCGGCTGTGGTTGACACGTTCCGGATCCCCAAATCACCAAAGTATATGGGGAGTGGTCCTAAACCGCTAAAGCTCACTCTACTCCGAAGTGAAATGCTCGACATAGTGAAAACGCAGTGGCAACGTTATCGAAACTTGCTTCCTAGAGAGCTAAGGATAAGTTCATCTACACGTTTCAAAGGACCGGCAGATGCTGACGAAGTCAATGCAAAAGAACCGGTAGAACAGTGTGAAAGAACAGTTCCAGCAAAAAACGATCAACCGCCGACTCTTCCGGAGTCGGCATCGTTGTAAACACTCCATCCGCACGTCCCCACTTGCATTGCCCTTCATTGTTATCAAAGACAACGATCAAATGTCTCTACACGAACGCGCAATGCTTGACTAATAAGTTAGCCGAATTAGTCGAACTATGTAGAAAACACTTACCACATTTGATTGCCGTAACCGAGACCTGGTTCCAACCACATATATCTGACAATGAACTCGAAATCAGAGGGATGTCTCTCCTTCGTCGTGATCGCATAGTCAGAGGAGGGGGAGTGGCAATTTACTATAACCAACAACTTTTGTGCCGGGAGGTCACTGATGGTGACCTGATGCTGCAAGATACTCTATGGTGCTCAGTAAAAATGGTATCAGGAGCAGACTGCATAGTGGGCGTGATTTATCGACCACCGTCAGCACAGGAATCATACAATTCTAGCTTACTGGAGAAAATTCGCCTGGTGTCTTCTAGATATCGGACCAGAGTGCTAATTATGGGTGACTTCAATCTACCAAACTTACTGAAAAGTCAGATACACCCAGTAAACTCCCTTGACAGTAACTTCCAAGAACTGATGCACGATCTACCCCTTTATAACCATGTCTCGAACAACACTCGTTTTAGAGGAACAGATACGCCCTCCATCTTGGATCTCGTACTAACAGGTGAAGAAAATGTGGTTGAAGACATGATCTACGAAACTCCACTGGGATTAAGCGACCATCTGGTACTTGTTTTCGATTATGTGTGCAACGCGGAAAGGTCGAGCGACGCACACAAAACGATAAGAAAGGTAGATTTCGTAAAACTATCAAATGCCCTTCATAACATTACAGACTGGAGTCCGGAAAGTAGCGACGTGCATCAGCATTGGTCTAGACTGATAGGGAGACTTCGGAATGAAATAGAATTGCATTCATACTATGTCCCGAAGAAACCAAGAAAAGGTTTTCAATTCCAAGTAAGGAGCCGAACACGGAAATGGATAGCGGTACGAAATGCTGCATGGGGAGACCATCAACGGCACGTCACACCAGAATCTTGGGAAAAATATCGACTACTAAGAAATAAAGTCACCAAACTCGTCAAAGAAGATAAACAGGAACACCAAACACAAATAATAAGGAAAATGGAACAAAACCCAAAGCTCCTTTACCAAATTGTTAACAATCAGTCAAAAGTAAAACCTGGAGTTTCACCGTTACAAACTTCTGAAGGTACAACTGCCACTGCATCCGCAGCTGCTGAGGAACTGGCAAACTTTTATTCCACAGTCTTTTGTCCCAAAGAATGTGTAACTCTTAGTCTGCATCCGCTTCTTTCACCCACCGACACACTTCAAGACATGACTGTGAACGCGGAGAGTGTACTTCTCATACTCCTCGGTTTGAATACGAAAAAATCCCCTGGAGCTGACGAAATAACGCCGCTCATTCTTAAGCAATGTGCTCGCTCCTTGTATACATCTCTCACAGATCTGTTTAATCTGTCACTAAACTGCAGTATGGTCCCCATGGACTGGAAGTGTGGCACAATCACTCCAATTTTCAAAGGAGGGGATCGCTCAGATGTGTCCAACTACAGACCTGTTACACTATTACCAGTGATCTCCAAAGTGCTTGAACGACTAGTGGCGAATAAGCTTACCAAACATCTTGAAGGAAATAACATACTCTCTATTGCACAACATGGTTTCAGAAAGAGTCACTCCTGCCTCTCTAACCTCCTCCTAACTCTCGATGACTGGACGCTGGCTATAGACAACGGCAATCCCATCCATGCTTGCTACCTGGATATGTCCAAAGCCTTCGACCGTGTTAACCATAGCATACTTTTACAGAAGCTAAAACAACACGGTGTCACGGGTAAACTATTGGCTTGGTTAGAGAACTACCTGATGGACCGTGTTATTCAAGTCAGAGTCGACGGTGCTTTATCGAAGCCAGTTGCGGTCACAAGTGGAGTACCTCAAGGATCGGTTCTTGGGCCAACCCTCTTTCTAATCTACGCTAACGACATACCAAACCTTGTTCGATGTAAAATTATCTTATTTGCAGATGATATCAAGTTATGGGCGAGTATACACACCTCCGAAGACTGTGTACTTTTGCAGGAGGACCTCAACGCACTATATGATTGGTCATTGAGAAACAAATTACCCTTCAATTTTCAAAAATGCAAAATGCTCAACATAGGAAAATGTGTTGAATTCACCTACACACTGGGTCCGCATCGTCTTGCATGGACTACTGACGAAAAGGACTTGGGTGTTTGGATTAGTAGCAGCTTGAAGACCTCATTACAGTGTACTGCTGTCTACAAGCGGACTTCAAAAATCCTGGCACTGTTGAAACGGATCTTCGGTAGATTCACAAGACAGACGCTGCCCAGTATACTCAACACGTATATCAGACCAACGATGGAATATGCTGTCCAAGTCTGGTCACCATGGCTTCAAAAGGATATAGTTCTGCTACAGCGAATATACCACCGAGCTACCAAGTTGGTGACTGGACTCCAGAGCAAACCATATGAGGAGAGGATTGAAAGTCTTAAGTTGTTTGACTTCTGCTATCGCCGCATCAGAGGCGATTTGATCCTTACATACAACATATTACACACACCGAACCACCCGCTCCAAAAACTGTTTGTCCGGCGAGAACCGCGAATTAGCAGGACTCACGATTATTTGTTAGCAGTACCGCACTCGCGAG
Source organism: Paragonimus westermani (assembly GCA_008508345.1). NCBI lineage: Eukaryota > Metazoa > Platyhelminthes > Trematoda > Plagiorchiida > Troglotrematidae > Paragonimus > Paragonimus westermani. The sequence goes on along the minus strand of QNGE01001305.1, from coordinate 147,586 downwards.
GGAACAGCCGGAGGTACTTCTTTGCAGTCCGCGTGTGTTTCGCCTGGAATTCTCTACCCCAAGATGTCGCTCACTCATCCAACTTAAATATTTTCAAAACTAATCTAGACTCATTTTTATCTACACAACCAAATATCGAACCCCCACACAGTGCTTAAATTCTGTAAAAAAAACTCACAGACGCATTCTTGTTTTTCATTGTACGCACATCACATACTTCCATCCTGTGGTAATTGTAAAGCTGATTGCTTCTTATACCATTAAAACCTTGAATTACCTTGAATTACCTTGAATTACCAATCGTCCCAGTGGTTGCTGCCGTGATCTGTTCCTTGAGGTGCTGCCACATATCCTCGGGGGTAGTGGATACAAAAACGTCCTCTAGACGAGCGGCAATTTCCTGCTGAAAAACAGTTACCGTCTCGGTGTTTCCGATCGTCTGACATCCAAGTTTTGCCGTTGTCTGTTTGGTCTACTGCAAAGAGGCTTGCAAACATGAGCAAACAATTTGGGTGTTACCAGTCTTTGGATCGGCACTACATTCGGCGCCGCGCATCAATTGTGTGTTACGCACTTCATGAATGTCACACAGCCGTACATTCGCCTAATCAGACGAGGGACGATGTCCACTTCTAGGGTCAGTCCATGGGATAATGTTGCTAGCTTCTCACCGGGATCGGGTGTTTGGGATAGCCAACTCGTGAGTAACACACAGGTGGAGCAGATGATCACCGTTCTCATTTATTGAACCGCTGCTTCTCAATTCACCCAGAAGAAACAGTCGACCACTCATCAGTGCCGATCAGCTTGTGGCGGAGAGATGAACGTGGAACTGGCTCTCTGTATCATCGGTGTGACTCATTGTCGTATCATAAATACTAACCAATATAGCAAGCTTACCTTCACCGGACAGGATTCGAGAACTACTCTCGTACGGTCCTCCTAACATTAAAGCACTGATGTGATCAGTGAATGCGAAACAGACACCATGTTCCCGAGCACCGTCTGTCGGGTAACCTATCCAGTAAGAAGTGTACTCAGCATCAGCTTCCCGGAGCTTACCTTGACCTACAAGCCTTTTCTCACTCAAGACTGCCATGTGAATGTCACAGCGGGTCAATCCCATGGTGAACAGTGCCATTTGACGTTCTGGCAGTGTTGCTGTTCCACACTGATCCAGCAAGATGTGCATATTCCCCGTCTCGGCGAAGAGTGTACCCGATCGTGTCTCAGATTGGTCGTTGTGGTACTGGGACTCGAATGAGCATTATCTATTCTGAGATTCTTGATTGTGGGCCATTAGAGAAGGGGAAGGGAGAAGGGTTTGGCAGTGGCATATTTTCGTCTATTTACTCTGAAGAAAACGGCAAATAGAGCGACCCGACTTAACCTGTGCGACGACCGTTGCGATGTGGTATCTACTTTTTTGCTCTTATATAGGTTATGTGGGCTTTGGATACTTCTAAGCCCCCCAGATCTAGGCAGGACAGCGTTCTGAGAAGGCCGGCTGATATATTTGTGGGAATGCGATATCTGCGATCCAGTGTGTGATTTTCACATTATATATAATCATATCATTCTCCAATTCACTACTCCCCGTGGCGGTTGACTTACTTTTAATGGTTTGGTAAGTTGCATCGCGTTGGGAAATGTTTGGTTATACACGTCTCTAAGCTGATATTGTAAGTTATCGAACATCTAATGAAATTCATGATATATCTAGCTACGACGAAAGTCATGTTATTGTCTTTCTGCTTAAGCCTACTACATTTGGACATACCGAAAACATCTACGCGGTTCATCATCAACATCATTATTATCATCATCGTCATAACAGTCATGAGCCCGACCAGAAAATACTGTGTCTCGGGCTTCCGCCCACCGCAAAAGTGACCTGGAATATCTTGGAAGAAGAAAACGTTATTAAGAAGGTGAAAAATGGGTGAAAAAAGACTAAACAGAAGTACTAGAAGTGATATGGATGCATGTACGTCATCTCGGATGGCGTTTCTTATCAGCGATTTGAGTTATCAAGAGGACCCCAGCCAGCCAGGTGACATCTGGACACTCTGCTCAGCAGAACAGCCGGGGTTTTCATTTTTATGACCACGTTATTGCTTGACCACCACGCGGTTTTACCCAACGGTTAGTGGTCTCACTGTACAACGCCGATACGATGAACACTCAGCTAGCATGCGGGATATGTGACCCGACCACTGCAGGCTGTGCAACGTGACTAATTGACCAATTGATCGCGTATCCAGAGTTACGTTTGTATCAGATATGTCAGGTGTTTTCGGTAATTCTACTTCGTCTTTCTGGTCTGAAATTCCGAATGCGTACAAACGTGTTCAACTTAAGCGTGATGTGATTAACTTCGTTGTTTGCACAAAAATGATCAGAGAAATCACAGTTGTGGTTATAAGCTATTTGACGTGAATATACGCGTGCCCACTCCCTGTCTAGTTCACTTTGTCTGATGCGGACAAGCTGTACGTTTCACATTCGCGAACAAGGAAAGTGACCGAAATTTTAACACATAGTAACACATATTCTCTTTCAGCTCTGATGAAATGGATAAAATTTTCTACGAAATTACGCCAGTGGTCGAAGCAGAATCTAACTCCACGGAAAGAAAACAAACTTGAACATATTCCTCGAAGGGCTCGAATAATTAACAGTAGATGTTGAGCCTAGATCTTTCGGACAATCAGTGACATTAGATGCACACGATGCCAACGAGTAGTTTTTCTTTTCTGGTGGACTTAAGTCATACCGCAGTACAAGTTTAATCAATTCATAGAACTGTTCAGAATCGACGGATGTAGGTAAAATCACCCTAACTAACGGGGGATCAATAGGGTAACGAATTTAGAAAAGAACGTGCCTTCCGTTCATGCACTACTGAAACCGTGGTAAGTAATTTGATTAGAAGGAGGCAAAGTAACCCTGATGGATGTGATGAAATGGGAAATTCCAGTGATATGATGATCTATTGGAAAGCCTAGTCTGTGCTCGAATACACAGTTTTGCAAAAGTTGTGTCACATTCACGAACCTGTAAAAGTTTCCAGTTTCCCCTCGCAACTATTCTGGGATCTACATCTCCACCACACCAAGAATCGACTGCTGCGTAATTAGAGTGTTTTTTGAGTTCTTTAACGTTGGCTATATAATCACCTTGAGGTCCTGAATGCATAAGATGGATACTGAATTTGCTGAGTAGTTCATCTGGTTCTAGTTACATTTTTGAAAGCCGTAATCGGACGGTTTAACTGTTGACGTATAGTCCCAGTGCTTGTTCAGTGCTGCCAATGCTTCGTTTTAAGTAGGCTTTGATCACAAATCCAAGCTTCGTATCACCCTAGCTCATCCTTGCCAAAATAAAAACAGGAAAATTTTGACATTCTCAACTCCATCAACTTCAGAGCTGAAAGCAATTCTATTCAATCCATGGAAAATTGGGTAGTAAATCGTCTTGACTTTTTCTAAATGCTTCCCCCAAGATTGTGGTTGTTTCGTTTTACGGGGTTTTTGACGTGTTTGTTATGCGTGCAAAGTGTACTGATCAATGGCAGACGTTAATGAGAGTGATGTTTACCGTTTAGCTGAACGGACAATTCACAAAACCAGCAGAAATATGAAATCCATCTTCTATCTTCCGTTCTGCTAGGAAAATGAAAACTCAGTCAGGTTTATGTTCATATAGTAAGCTACTAGTCGGAGCAGGCTTTCATAAAGCGATAGCACTGACTGTCTTCTCTGTGTTCTGAGAACCCTCAAACCTCTCAGACTTTGAATTGCAACAGGTGTCAGTATATTCCAAGAGTGGATGATGCATATGCACAGACAACTACGTGTTGTCTGTCTATGTTATGTACAGACTACAGAGCTGTTTGTGTTGCATTTTACTAGTTATTCCTCACAAGCATCAATCACCGTAGAAAACTCATCAGTCCCATTCAGCTGGAGGCGTACCATTCTCGAACATACTAAGAACGTATAACGCAACAACCTCGTGTTGTTCTCTTCCCACCACGCAGGTAATGATAATGGTTCACCTAGGACCTTAGACCCATGTTCATTCGTAACTTCGGCTATTGCAGGACTGTTGTAACGTCTCTTTTTAAATGTTGCTGTTACTGGCTGTCCCAATCGTGTGCGCAGCCTACTTTTGGTCGTACACCAGTCAAATCCACAAGTGTGATTGAGAAAGTATGTCTGAAGCCGACCGGAGGAAAATTTGTTCAGATTTGGTTAAGAACATGAAAATTACCGTGGAAAACTACTCGATTCACCGCTTATCCAAACCCCGACATAACATCAGGATTGGACGAACAGTCTCAGTGTTGTGTCTTCCGTTATTTGTCAATTCATCTGTTCCGTATTGCACCAATTAACTCACAGTTTGTGGCTTTCCATGTGCTAATTCGATCAGCCAATGACAGATTGTGATTTCTTTGATACTGTTGTACATCCATAAATTCGGCATCCCTACTCATGAATAACAACTGCTTACGGCTACCAGTATCAGGTCTTCTCCTTATTACTTGCGTGGGATGTTTCAATTCAAGTACGTTTCCTAGGGCTATTCCTAGTCCCTAATTACGAATATCACAAATATGTCTGGTTAAACTAGAATTCACAGCTTTGATTGAGAACGGTCATATATTCTATTTCACGCAACGTTTGTAAAATGTATTTTTGTTTGTCCGGAAAATTTAGTACGCAATGTAGTCGATGTGATGGAAACAGGATTATTTAACCGGACAGCAGTCAACCGAATTGTGGTTGAAATTTTGTTTGAGCGATAGGAACTTTTTATACACTACGGCGAACGTTAACCGTGTGAACACGATTGTTCGCATCAGCCGTGTGTTTCACGACTGCGCCATCGATCGGCTTTATCGCATCGATCCCCAGTTTGGCCGAACGATGCTCTCTGGTTCGCTATTACAAATAGTTGGCCTTTCTAAAAATAGTGAGAAACCCCGTGCGCAAGTGTAGACTAGGTGTGGACGGTGAGTTTTTCTCCCAAGTCTTGGAACGAAAGAGGCGATACAATGAAGCAACTACCGAGAATGTCTGACAGTCTGTTAAAGCCCAAGGATTACTGTGTGTATTACAACTGTAACACTGAAGAGCATACCGGTAAATACCTGTTCCTCATATATCATAGTGACCCGGCGGCACGGTCTCGTTACGATTGTGCGCTGTGTTAAGAAGCGGCGTGGACAATCAATCTTATCATATTAACAGTGCACCATACCTCTCCATCCAATGTGTTTCCAAATCAAATCCCTCTTACTGCACTCACTAAACAGCAAATAATTCGGCGTTTCACCTTGGCTTGCCCAAAAATATTACGACCATTGTGTTACCCGCTTAGTGGAAAATTCCAGTAAACAGAACACTTAAGTTAACGACCGTCGATCTTTTCTAGTCACTTCTAGAAGCTGAAACGTGGTACGTTACACGGCATCTGAAGCAAAAGTGGAAACTTTATGTTCCATTGAAAAACGGATTTCGTGTGGTCTCCCGTCCACCGAATCTTTCATCATCAAAATAACGTTGGTAGAAAAACGTATTATCCCCAGACAACTAACTCGCTACGTTGTCCTTGAATGTGTCAAACAGCGGTCGGGTCACTACAATACCTTCCGTCTGTCGACAGTAACTAATGTTGGACTAATGTTGCACATCGACCATGCAATACAGAAGGAGTCTTTTAACTCGGGCAATTAGGAGAGATGAGGCCAGAGAATTCGACCTACGGCCAAACTAGGCGGCCGTCAGCCCCCGATCATTTTGAGTTGGCTGCTTGTTACTATGTCCATTTGCCGTGGCCAAAGTTCACGCCACGGTTGAGTGGTGCAAATTTGCGGTAATCTTCAAACCTAACATTGCGCGGTGTAAAATAACCTTGAAGAATAATCAAGCTTTACACTAAACGGTAGGTGGAAACAACTCTTTTTGTATGAAAACAATAAACGTCTATTAGGATGTCTTGGTTTTAAAAACATTACCAATGAATAAGTGTAACAAATTTGTAATTATTCCAACAACTCTGTGAAATAGCCGGGGTTCACAAAGTTGCATAACAGCTGGCGTCACTGCAGTATGTTTATCGGGTGTAGTACTCAAGAAACAAATCATAAAGTAAACCACTCAGCATAGAACTCTGACAGAAAGTTGAAAGCCTACTAATTAGGAACAATTTCATTCACGGATTAAATTATAACAAAAGTGAAATTCTTACACTTTATGATCTGTATATATATTCGGAAAATATTTTAGATTTCAAAGCAACGGAAACTGGACAGACGAGATCTCATGCATACCAAATGAAAACGTTTATAAGTAGATTAGATTAGGGGGACTCCGATTGAAATCTAAGGGTTAATGAAATCCAAAGCCCGAAACCGTCAACAAAGACGCAACTGAACAAGTCTATTCGTATGGAAAGCAGAACAAAAGAAAGATTGGCCTTAATCTGATTGCGTTAAGACACAACCATTGTCAGCGCAACAAGGAAAATGGCCACTCCTGTGACGATCCCACCAAACAACCATTCGCTTGTAAACGGAATGGCTATGCGGTAATCGATTTCCGCCCTGTGTGACGTCGAATAGGCGATGATAGCGAATATGCCTACAGTGGACAAACAAACAACGTCGATATATATATATATATATTCATGATTCGTAAGGACCTTGTGGTAAAATTACTTCAGAATGTGAAATGACAAAATATCACTTATTCCCCTCATACATTGTTGAAAATAAAGCACACTGTCAACTTACATCCTACGGCTCCTGCGACCGTCACAGTTACGCTCAAAACGAGGTCACTGCATGGGCAGCACAGACTGATGAGGACAAACAGGAGGGCCCCAGCAAAAATGAAGAACGCGATAAACAGACAACCGACAGTTGCTTTTTGTGATTCTGTTTTACGTTCAGCTAAAAAAAACAGAAAATGATTATATTCATCCACAACAGGTGGGGCTGCGTGACGCTTATCGTTGAGTTTTTATTGATCATAATTCATAACTGTCAGTAACTTACATTTGATTGTGTCCTGATAGGCAACGATTGCACCCACTGTGCATGCAACTCCGATCGCACAAGCAACAATAAGGATAATTTTTCTCAGTATACCCATACCGTCCGAATAAGTCCTGTTGTAACGTCTGTTTGGAAAGTGCAGTTATGTTTATGTCTAACATTAATCTGTGGGACGGACATATTGGAAGTCTAACAGGCCCGGTAACCGACGAATCGAGTGCCGCTCTGATCGCGTTCATCCCCGAGGCACAGTGCACGCACGCAGCTCGTTTCATCTGTCCTGCTGTCACCGCTCCGCGTCCGTTTGCGCCATCGTTCGTGCGAACAAGTGTCAGCTGTTCTCGAAACCACATCCGCCATTCCCACTCCAAAAAATCGATTTGGTTGATCGGATAGCTGCTGAAATAGCCCAGGCCCCGTGACTCGGGAATTAATAAGCCAGAATAGCTTCAATGTTGCCTGTATGTGTGCCGATTGACGATTTATCGCTCTCACGTGAATGTGATGGACATTCACAAACAGTTTCACGGATGGACAATCGTAATGTTTAGAAGATATAAAAGGTGCCAGTGAATACGATAATGGTAGATTACTGACACCTGTAGCAATCCGTCATTCTGTTTTGAAAACCATTTGAAAAGAAATGTGTTTAGTCTGTACCCGACGACACCAGACTTTGCAACAGATAAGACATTCCATGTCCCTATGCTTAGTAACTACAATTAATTTGTCTTTACACAGAATGGTCATGACTAATCCGGCTGTGACGGGCTTACATTTAGTCCATCGAAATTGAAGGAAACAATTGCGCGTCCACACTAAACAAAAGAACAATGTTTCCTAATTAATCGATGACTCAGGTCCACCCCCATTCTGGAAATAAGTTTCGGATTATTGACATCAGCCACATTCGGAACGTTTTCTAACGAAAAACGTTCGAAAATTGCAGACTTCCTGTTATCTATTAAGATAGGATGATAATCATATTTTTGATATATAGAAAGGTAAATCAATGTGCATGCACCTATATTATGTTGTACGTCTGATGTAAACAACCCAAAAATACGCTAGTATCGTCAGTAGTTGTGCAACTGTCATGTTACAAAAAACTGCGAATTGTAACGATATGTACTTCGGGAATATAAACTACGGTTTACGCTCATTTCATACTTACCGTAAATTGTGAACGTTACACTCCGTTTGGTAGACCATTCGAACCATTGGATTTCTCGAGTTAAGGGAAGCTTACAATGATTGTATACATCTGGCTCTGTGCTGGACAGTGATAAAAAGGGACAGAGTAAAGCGCAAAACCAGTGAAACCAAACAAACAGAGTTTCGTTTTGCAGGAATTTCGGTTTATCCCAACGTGAATCAGAAAAAGATCAAGTTAGTTGGATTAGAAAAAGAAGAAAGCGCAACATCGACACATCATGCCCAAAACGAGCGCACTCTAATGGATAGTGATTTGCTAGTATCGACGTTAGAGACCTTGTGCTACTTCAGATTTATTCCACTTGTCAAACTGCTGGGGGACTCGCATCAGAGTTAAGACTGTATCATTCAAATTTTTACCGAAAGCTATCTGTTAACGACATATTAAGGTGTGTCATTCCAGTTTTCCTCGTTTGCAAGGCGCACTGTAGTGACAGATTGAGATTTTCTGCCACACTCCTGGGCAATATAACCTGTAAGACCTCAAACAGTCGTCGATTTTGCGTTCCCAATCCTTCGAGATGACCTACAATAATGCAACTCTTTCTTAGTTGTTAGGGTAATTGCGATAATCCCCGTGAAATTGAACATACAGCTGATGCTTTCCAACCCTTCGGAAACTTCGTCAGATCTGTGGAGCACGTGAACAAATTTTTCAGTAGTTTACTTAGTCATTTTTAAGGATCTTCTGAGTGCCAATCTGGAAGTAATCTCAGAGCTAGGTGCATTATTACCGAGAAGGCTTTATGGGTTTTGGTGCGGAATATGTTGTACGGTAGTTATGGTAACGAAGTAATGGGTAGCTACTGCGGGTGTTAGAGAACACTGCACGTTTTTCCTTGCACATTTTCATCTCTTACACAGAGGATTCTGGCTGCAGCCACCCTTCTCCAATATATATTGCGATGTGAACTGGAAATAACTTGTTATCTCAAATGTTGAGGCCTGAATAATGTCAGATCAGTTAGATCAGTAAAACAACGTTGCCGATCGCGTGAAATGTTGATCGCGCCGCGAGCAAGACCCAAACAATACCCGTGAGCAAGCGCTGTTGCAGGAATGTATAACGAAGTGCTACATACCAGTTCAGCCAGTTAATTACCAGTTGTCCTGAAAACCACTTGGACATTAGTTAGGCTAACTTTTCCGAAACAGATTATCCAATCTTGATTAGCTGTGTTTGGGTGCCTAATTACTCAAAGATAAAAGTGACTTATAAAAGAAGCATTAACAGTGACAGTTATACTCGGTCGTTAACATGGAATTTTCCCACCTGGTAGGTAATGAATTGCTTTGCTTTCTAAAAGTAAACAGTTACGATGTTGAACAGCAGACTGGAAAGAATCAGAATTCTCTAGGTATTATTGCTTCTGATCGTTTGGGACATTCATCATCAAGGTTGATACCAGTTGTTCCGCAGTTGGCTATAAACCAGTAAGCATGAAGATCGCAATAACACCAAGCATTTTTATATTGTAGGTTATAGCTCTGCGTTACTGAGTCCTGATGACAAGTTAGTGTTTTGTGACTAAGGTTCTAAGTTCTAAGTTTATAAAGAGAGATGGCACAATGTACTGGCATGCTCTACTGACGTATATGATACACGTATTGGCACCACTAGTGATGAAATCCAGCAGTGAAATGAAGCAAACTTACCGTGTTTTCTAAGGGGTAGGCTTTAGAGGATATCCGATTTCGTAAGCGACAACTGAACGCAGGTAGTACTTAGTTTTTATCGATGAAATATCGTGTTATTTATCGGTAAAGGGTATGCCCGTTAGATTTGGGAGCTTTTCAAAAGTTTAAACGTTTTGTCTTGGTTGGGTTAGTTAACGTTCTTGTGTAACAAATATGAAGATTAGTTTTGTTCCAATTGATATATATGTCAACATTCTACTGCATGGGTGAACACGGTGTTAGGTTGAACAGCCTCTGTAACATTTGCAAAGCGAATAATACTGCAAAGAAACAGTGTTTTGAAACATCACCATGTGTACAGTCAAGACAAGCAATTGACGAAGAGTTGGTCAGAGAGTTCGGATAAGTATGCTTTGAGCCATTTTTACGGATAAATTTATTGACAAATAGTTTGCCCTACCAATGCGTTCAGATTAAAATTTGAAAGACCATATATAGTTGTGATATAGCGCTGGTATACGCTGCCGCAAATACGTGCTAATAATCCCTCATGGACTAAATTAATCGTGATTTGCTGCACGAGCGGCGATTGTGGTTCATGTTGTTCCACATACAATACCCATTGACAGCAGTGGCCTGAATTATACTGGTGAGTATTAAAGTTATACGTGTCAGACCTGAGGTCATACACAACGATTACTGCTGACACTACAGTTTATATGATTCGTTATCTGCAACGCATGATTCTGTTCACGTTATCGCTTAGTAGTGGTTTTTATATCACATCTGACAATGCAGTGTGTATGGATTGCCGGCCTTTGTTTCTACGTTTGCTTATCAATCAACTTGTAAAGAGTGCTGTACGTAGGTTGGCCCATATCTTACTTCATAGATATTCCTGTAGTATACCTTGACGATTGGTCATGACATCTAATATATACACAATGAATCGCACTCCTGAGGCACTATGTCGTGTAGTGCGGAAACGTGAGGTCAGTTCAATGAAGAGTTTAGAAATTTCTGGCATTGAATTAATTCACAGAACTGTTTCAGACTAGGTTAACTTTTGTTAAACGGGAAACGTGTAGGGCTACTTGCGATTCTGAACCATTCTCAGTCGTAGTAATAACGAATTAATCCTACTGAACAAATTGCTGACATTTATATGAGTATACACTCTCCGAATCGTGAACATATGACAAAATTCTCAAAAAGACCAGGAAGATCTTGTTTCAAGAACGTATGCTTGGTAGGAACGGTGTGAGCTGCCATTCACAAACTTATAGTGAATCAAACATATGTACATAGACCAGTAGTTCGTACCAACTGCGTTATTATTATTGTCGGTTATACGACATAATGTGAACAGAATCATATGTTGTGAATATACATATATATGTGTGTATATATATAGGCTAGGTACCATAACTTTGCACTTAGTACACTGTGTTTCAAACGGTGTTGTTGTATGAAATGCAGTCAGTGATCACCACAGTAGTAGTGTGCAACTTGCAGTACTAGTGCATCGATCAAATTTTGAGCAACATCGCCTGACGGCTACGAGGCATAGAAGCCAAATTTTCAAGAAATAAGGTGGACCTGAGTATTTGATCGTTGAAGTGCACGTTTGATCATATATATCAGATGTCACTAATCACTGAACGACAAGAAGTTAGAAAGACTACTTTTAACCGCGAAAATCGCATGTATTCAATAACTGAAATTCAATATTATACAATTCCGAATGGTTAGACCATGCGCCTAAATTGCCAGCTAATTGTCTATGTTACTTAATGCTTTTCATGTCTGCAGATTAATGAAGTAGGTTGCGAGGTGGCCAATTGGTGGCATATTAGATTAAGGTGATAACAGATAATAGTGAGGTAAAAGAAGTTGATTGGTGTTTCCATCGTAAGCTGGAGTCCTCGTGAAGCCTTGTTTCTGGTTAGAAACTTTAAAGGCTATGGCGGCTAGCTGATTTCAACGATGTAAACACTGACGTTGTTTGCGTACGTTTTCAGCGAACTGATAATTAAAGAAACTTGGTAATGAGTGATACAATGATGCGATCTCGCCTAGATCACCGTATTCTTGATTGCAATTTTCTTGCTCGTATGTATGGTGTAGACTCATTGATGATAACTGGTTGAGTTCCAATAAAGGAATCAGCTTCCGGGGGTTTCTGTTCATTCAGTAGTAAATTTGGGTTCAATCCTATCGTGTTTTTATAGCTGTTGGACAACGCTGTCAACTAGTGTTGTGAACCCAGAAGGCGGATGACACAAAGGTTACTTTATTGGAGAAACCAACACACTACTTAAGCGTCTGAGCACGACTAGAAACGGAAACACTCATTTGCACACCATACTCTTCTGAGGATACTCCAGTCGCT
>QNGE01001305.1:100780-122928 GCA_008508345.1 Paragonimus westermani | reverse complement strand
AAAAAAAAAAAAAAATATATATATATATATATATATATATATATATATATATATATAGTAACATGCAACCAGAGGAGCAGACGGAGATTATGACCGAAGATGTATTACGCAACACGCGGCAATACTAGACTATCAAAAAGGATAAAGGTACAAAAGTACAAGGGAGTTACGTTTAAATACAAGTGTCCTGCTTGTCTGTCTGACTGTCCGTTGATCCGAGATCCTCGTGCACAACGTTGACGTAGCGATCTGAAACGTGAACGAAACAACCGTGTAACGATTACCACTTCAAATTCGAACCGTGCGCGCCAACTAGTTTCGGCCGCGTGTCACTATATATATATATATAATGTAATGAGGGGAGAAAAAATAATGAACTCAGGCAATCACTGGTATATATCTTAAACAGGTTCACCAATTTGTAGAGTTCAGACGGGCTATGGCCGGTCGGTTACGAACAACGCAACGAGTAGACGAGAAATATGTTGCCGACACGTAAAATAAAAGAGAGCGAACGAAGAGCGAGATGAAACGTTAGTACAGCAAATTGTCAAGCGAGCAGGCACCGGAGCAGAAACGTTCGAGTGCGCGGGTGACATGCCGGTAACCATACTCGTTCGAACAAACGTTCAATCGCATACAAAATGTGTGGGGGGAGAGAAAGAGTACAAATGCTAATTGTAACTTCAACGCAGTTAGCAATACACATATAGGGTCGCTACAAGGCAAACATTACTGTGTCTCAACTGGCCAGCATATTTAACACTAGGCTTATCTAGAATCCTGATGCACACTGAGTTTCTGCATATTTTCTGCAATCGTTTTTAACGTGTCCTTTGACCTAAGAATTCCGTTTGTTCGAAGAAAAAGAAGACAACCACCTCATAAATGAGATGATAACTTGAAGCTGACTCCGTTGTGAGTCATATGGACACGGGCTAGATGTAAACCCTCGTAAAAGCCTCAGGAGGTTTCGTTTTCAATCTATGTTGACTGAGGTTTTCGTAATGCTTTGCCGACAGCGGCCGACATCTGAATGATCAAAAACTATTTCCAAATCATCTTTTGTCACATATCTGGATGTTGTTCTAACACACAGCTTTTCCAAACTACTCAATAGAACAACCGTGGTTTTTATTATTGCTGTATACATTGAACTGCGGTGCTTTGTTAATCGATCTATCTGTTGATTACCACGTACTTTCCCCCGTGCTGGTTTCCTTGTATTTTTATGGACTTTTAGAATATGATAGTACAACCTTAATAACTTACAACCGTACAACATGGGTCAGTTTCATTACTTGCATGCACTTTACTGTTTGCTCTACTCTTGCCAATTGAATGGTATCTGCTATCGTTAACCTTCCTTTTCTGGTCTGTCTTTATCTGCCTGTACTTTGTTCACGCCAAAAACAAACTGGTATTTGCTCCTATAATCATTCATAGAAAGCTCTTTCCGATCGTTAAGTGCAGTTAATCAGATGTGAATTTTGCTAGATTAACATCTACATTTTTGAATGCATTACCCGTACACTTGTGTTAAGTGTTCAGTCTTCCAGTGCACAAGTCTTTCTCAGTCTTATTCATTTGCGATTTCCGTTTATCTCAGTACTGGTAGCTAAAACAGATAGAAGTGGATTGAAACAACTTGTACCCAACATGTGAACTGAAGTTCAGGTCAAAGACATTTCCGTAATTTCAAAATGCTTCGAGAAAGGTACAATTCGAGGATTACTGAATCACAAGCTTCCCGGTATGAAGCACATTGAACATGAGGACACCATCCACAAACTGGTAATCATCAATGCAAAAGTTAGCAAACACGAAACAGAGCGGATGGTAACTTGTACTGACTAAAAATGTACTGTTCACTCAATACATGAGGTGCAGTCATGCAAAACATCTACCGTGATATCTACAATAATTTCCATTAAACCAGACAAAGATGGAAACTGCCGATGATTTCGTTAAGCGTTGAAGGTGAGGATCGGCCAACGGTGACTCAGAGAACACGATAAATTTCAGATTTCGTTTGGGTGAGGATAACAATGTGAGTCAAACGATACGCTTAACAAATGGCACTTTTCCGCTCCCCATTCTACATTCTTCTACGGTCACTTAGTTGAATCAGTTACAGAAAAGACCAGCAGAAGTCACAAGACGACTGAATTGTATACATGTGCATCACGTTTTATTACTGCTGGATTGATCCAAACGAGCACTTGGCAGAAATTTCATCTACCATACGAACATCTTGCGCATAGGTCTGTTCCAAAGGATCGCCGCAAACAAGGTAGATGTACGCTGATTCAAAGAAATTAGTCAACATACGTCGACCGATTCCCTCTGACCCTAAGTACGCCAGGGGCCACCGCAAACTGTAAAACAGACTTGCGATGAGCCCAGATAGAAGCAACAATATTGTCAAGGAATAGTAGCTTGCTGCCGCTGATTAGTAGTCGCACTAGCCGCTAGCAAGATGTTAGGAAGCCGATCTCTGAAAAAGATGGCTCAGGGACTTAGCCTGTTGCAACAATTTCGCAGATGGGCTGAATGCTTTGAGAAACGGTATAACTGAAATTAGACTGCTAAATCGGCCACAGATGATGAACAGTGAGTGGTTCTTTATGACGTTTTCGATGATCACCTACTGGAAACCGAAAGGGCTTTGAAGCTTGGATAACTGAAACAAAATAATATATTGAGTTCGGACCACCTACGGCTTGCTCGTTTTAAACATGGTGTACGTTCTTCCGACGAACGTTGAGTGATGCACGTATAACTAACGGCGCCAAATATCAAAACCAAATCAATTCGCTGGAAACGTGGTACTATTAACATGAATAATATGATCACTTTCAAGAAGAAACCTCAATTCGTTTGCGTTCGTGGGATAAAAGAATGTTTGGCCGCAATAGATCGTCATGGGACCAGAGGGCACGACAAGTACAGACACAAACATCCGACAGGCAATGACGAACCCTCCATATGCGATCAGATCGGTCTGATGTGTCTAAATACCCAGGCTTGGGGCAGGCCGATTAGCTGGTGACAGTTTAATGGCGGACCGTATTCACAGGGTGTAGGGAGGGTGATACTGATAGATAACAATAGGTGTGTGGCACATGGGTGAGATTCAATGGCTGGGGGAGGCAGGCTGCAGGAATCAGTACTGTTAGGCATGTGTTTTGGGAGTAACTAAAACAAGCGTGTAGTTGGACGGGGTCACGAGGAAGAACGCGACAGGGTCAGTCGAATGGAAATTTGACCTCCAAAAATGACCTACAAAATGTAATAGGCGAATTTATTCTGAAATTACCATACTTCTCTGTTCCATGTGAAGGACTGAATAGATGCCTCATAACTGGGGCCTTACAGCGTCTTTCCAATTTTTGGGAAAGGCATCAAGACATCAGTGATATATTTCAACTTAGGTTAAGTAATCAAGCGGCGTTGCTTTGCCTAGTTTTTGTACAGAGATCATGCAGAGTAGGCTCAACCGATTAAAAGACAAGACTTGTCTTTGTGATGTGCATTTCGAAACGTTAAGACGTAAAATGCAGTCAAAAGATAGAGTTGGTATTGTCTGTGTCTTTGCTACTGCAGGCAGGCAAGCCAACACTGTCGATCCTTACACCTACCTGGGCAATATCATCTCACTGAGTCGTATATTGCTATTGAAAAGTCCACGGAGTGCGTGCATTCGCCAACGTTTGTCACCGGTGGCTTCGCAAAGACGTCCGTTTGTGGATTAAAAGTAGGGTTTATAGAGTATATTCGCTCAGTTTCGCACTATGCATCACAGGCCTGACCGATTGTGCAGAAGATGCATCAAGACTCTTAGTGTTTGACTATGGTTGTCTCGGACAGACAGCCAATATCAAATGTGCTGACTGTGTGCAAGGCGACGACCTGTTAGCGGTTATCTGGAAAATGCTCAAGTTTGTGACCGAGAACCGAGGTAATGAGAATGCACAGTTGTTGCCTGTTGGAACACGCAATCCGTATGCGTTTGACGCACCTCGCGTTGTTCAATCTGACTGCTGGCTGTTGAAAGAATCTTTGGGGTGGTCAGGTAATGAAACACTTCAATGTCCCGTTAAACAAAGCCTACTTGGTTAGTGAGTTCATGACCATCCACACAGCTAGCTGGTAACACTGTATGATGTGACAGTGTGTGGCAACTATTGGTGAATCCGTTTCCGCTAGGTTGCCGGCTCATTTTTTCCTTCCCGGGACTCTTTCATCTTTCCTTCTTCCACTTTGTTTTCATCTTGACATATGTGTATTCATTTCGTATTCTTCCTGCGTGTGAACCACCATCAAAACCAGCGATGTCTCTGGCAGTAGGACTGTCGGGTACGACTCAGTGCTGAAAATGACTGTTGTGAGCTGAGGAATGATAGAAATAATGTGAAGCCTTGCTTAACGCCGTTAGCTATCAAAACAGAGAGCGGGAAATTTACTCATCCTCAGATATGTCTCTGTAATGGGGCGATATGTCTAACGTTAATTTCAGTCGTTCGATTTTAGAAAGACATCCGGAGTCCAGTACTACACACCGCGTCGAAATATAATCAATCCTATACGTCAAAAATACAAATGACAGTTAAATACTGTACGACTAACAACATTCTTCTGTCAAACCTGCAGGTAATTCGTGCAATTGCGCTTCAATCTTAGGCTGATGGATTCGAGGGAGACGCGGGAATTATGAACTTATGTTCAGGATCCCCTGAAACCTAGCAGAGCAATGTGATTTGAAAACGGCTTCGGAAAACAAGTGGTCTTCTCCAATTATAAAGATTCAGGGTTTTATATATCAATCAGCATGTTTCGTAACTGTAACATCCACTTTCAATTCGGCGGTGACCTTCATTGCCTGATTGATGATTTGGCTATGGACATCGCCTTAGGCCCGGTTCTAGCGGATATCTTCATCAGCATGCTCGAAAATGACCAGCTGGAAAAAATCAATGAGACAACCAGTTATCGACGATGTGTGGATGATGTCGTCTGCATGGTGGACAAAACTGAAGACACAAAAAAGCCTTGTCAACTAGGCTTGACCGTGGCTATATATGTTGCTTGAATGAGAAAGCGAAGAGACTGTATACAGCAGTTAGGTGAGAAACAGAGTTAACCATGCAACAGGATATTCTTGCTACTAATGACTGAGAAATCTATTTCCAGCAACATGCAAGGGGGGCAGTTAGATTCTCACTTGATACTTTTGACAAGAAGTAAAGTCTGTATAAACGTGTTGTTCAAATGAAATACGATGGTCGAACAGATAACAGACCAGCTAGCATATACGGTCAGTAATATTTGTTGCGTTTCAAGTTCTGTCGTGACATTTAACCTAGGAAGGGCGCTGCCACTTAACCTGAGGGATAATATGTCTGAGATTTCCGCCTCTTTCTCGACCTATCCGTTCGACTACTCTTGTGATTCTATGTGTACTGGTGGTGCTATTAATTACTTATCAGGCAGAATTTAAAAGCTGTCTTACATGGTTTTGATTATAAATAACAACAGCTCACCTAACCTAACCCGTCTGGTCGACTGTGCTTGAGTTGCAAACACGGGAAGAGCATTTTGTATGGTCTACCGCACCCCAAACACCGCATCACAAACGATTAAAAATATATCTTTTAACAGCCAAGACAAATGCATTGTGACTGGGGCACCCGGATCTGTGGTTTCACAAACGGTTTTTTTGACGTTCAGCTTTTCATGGTGAGCATACACATTAAACCCGTGCAACAATCTGACACTCTTCCTACTCAACCTACTCAAACTTCATTATCTGAAAACCACGTCACTCATGACCATGAACTTAAATATGCTGTGATCGTGCTTTATTCGATCGTCTGTCCTTCGTTTTATTCTTGAACAATAACCTCTCGATTGTTGTTTGACTTGATATAAATTTACCAGCCTAGTTTGAGACGTCATCGAAAACAGTTCTACTCATTGAAGTAGCCTTTTAAATTATTTTTGCAGGGTTTTCGAATTATTGGGACGTTAGGTGTCTTCTGAAACAGCATCATCTTTTAGTCAGTTGAATTGCATCTTCAGAAAAGAAACTCATGTACAAATAGTTCAACAAAATGTGCACTTTTATGTTATAAGATGCAGGCTGTTTAGAGTGCACAAATCAACATTGACATCCATTTCATGACTCATTACACCTTCATTTTTTTCAGTTTGACTATATTTGTGCATAATCTGACTTTGTTGCAATATCATTGACACCGAGTTTGAGTGTCAATATTATAACAAAATCCGTTTCTTAAATGTACACTTAACCACGTGACCGGAAACTCCTTCCATCTTACAAATTCCTATGTGAACATCAAAACAAATTCGTAACAAGCATCTTATCTGAACTTCGGGTTTGTTCCTCCTGTCTACGGAAGTGAACGTGTCTGGTCTACGTACAAGTATGAAATCACATATACATGCTTTCTGAAAACGGCGTTCTTTTTGAGACCGCATGCTATTTCTCACGTTAAACTAGGCGAGTGGGTTATCACTTTTGCAGCATTGTGAACAGTGTTTAATATAACAAACCAGAATACTGAATATACCATTCGGTTAAACCCATACAATCTTGCTGCGTCAAACCATATACTGTCAGCTAGCTACCATGTTTCCAGTTACAGAATTGGCGCTGGTTCCCAGTGTACTACTGGAATGTTGGACACAATTATCTTCTGTGACTTCCAACGAATAAATGTCCCATCGCGATAACTCGTCTAGCATTTTCAAGAGTCAGTGAAACACTAACAAAATTATGCAAATACTTTACATTCAAGCATGTTTTCCTAAGTCACCACTTTCATAACAAGTGAAAAAATGTTGTCAGAAGGTTGTGGACAAAATCGGCTTGATCGTGCTTCATAGTGAAGGTATTGTGCATAAAACACGGAAAATATCTTCCAAAGATTATACCATCACCTCGGGTTGTTGTGATGTCTTCAGGTTGATATACTGGCCCAACACTTTTCTATTACGTCACCTTCAAGGACTTTGAGAGAGTGTTAGGCATCGTCACTGTGCACTTTTTAGCTATCATGCGACTAAAGCCCATTAGATTGATGCTTATTTTTTCAACCGATTCCGGTAGAAGGAAGTCTGTAGGTTTTAATGAATGCATTAATAAGAAGCAGCCATGTCGAAGGATGAACACAAACAGCGTCATACTGTCAAACGTGAGTGCCTCATCAAGTTGAAGAGACGAAATTTAACAGAACGCACTTTAGATAGCAATCACGTCTTAACTATGACATATGTGGTTATCAGTTTCTCAGAGTACACACCAGAACGTGCTTCCACTCAAACTGTGGGGTTATGCCAAATTAATTTGCCATAATTTACGCACTGGAAGCGATACCTGGTACTGTGGGTTCCCAAGTTGGTATTGCCTGTGAACCTGCTTAGAAGAAATTAAAATTTTTTCCTGATATCACTTTCAAGATGTTTTGTTGATATGAAGTTGGCGTGAATTCTCCGGATATGTATAAAGACCAGCCTCCGTATTCGGACAGCCTGCGTCTTCCCTCATCAAACGACGTTAACTATGCATGCCACTCATTCACTGGATCATGACTAATCCGCTATAGCTGGATTCAGTGAACAGTTTGCATTAACTTTCTTTTGTGATTTACTTACAAAGGAGTTGTAACCGGAGCTCAGTGACGAAACCTTGCCCAGAGAAACATTCTTTTGCGTCACTGTACCGGGTTGACAATTTTCTGTAGGGTATTTTAGGAGCACCTATATGCACAGTAAAACATGTGCTTTTATAAATCATGTATCCTGACATTAATGTATTGCCGTGATAAAACGATGAGTTATGTATGTGCAAATTTCATAAATAACGCTAGGCATTGACTCTATCCTTGAAATTCTAGACACTGATTACGGTAATAAATTGTACCTGAGTGTATTGCATATACAGTGCACTAGAAGTAAAAGCAACTGCTGTGTTACCATAAGCTGTCATTCTGTGTTAACTGTAATAACATACTAAGAACCGGAAACCTTACTGTGAATTATGAGAGAAAACACCACTGAATTACTGTTGCATATATTAGTTGCCACATTTACACGAAACCGTAAATACCATAGCAAAGGTGTTTTATTGAACGGCTACTTCCATAACCTTTGCCACTACTACGGTTTCAAGGAGTTACTCTCTTGCTGCTAGTCTCCCTCAAGTTTCCCATTTCGACAGATGTATATTCAACTCGTTGCCACATTCTTGAAACCAGAGCATCCCTGTCCAACTTCAACTCATGTAGAACTTATGAATTAGATCGACAATACTTTGGTACATACCGGCGACCATGTTCCGAAAGCGTGTTTAACTCGGTACAAGCATCATTTGGGTCTTCTCTATACCATGTGTTGTCCCACCTTGCTTGTTTGTGGGGTAGCTTAGCATGAAGTATGTTCCGTCACCACTGCATCTTGTATAACCTGCTTAATCAGAATAAAGAGAAACACATTAGCGTCGTCACCCGTTTAATGATCTTTTTCTCGGTGGTGTGAGTGCATCACTGTGACACCATAAAGCACGAACGAACCGAAAATATAGAAGTGGAATTATTAGAAAATTATGAATTCACTATTAGTGCTTTATCGTTGCTGCTATCTGACGGGCGTCCACCTTCTGAATGGGTATCGTGTATTACGTTTAGCTTCTGTGTTTTTCAAATCTCCCCAGTCAATTTTTGTGATTAATTCGATCAATGGCACCACAGATGCCATAGCGAATGTTACTAATGAGGCTAAGCAAGCTTCAGCTATTAATGAGATTTTAATGCTAAAATTCTTAATTTCTGAAAAGTGTTGAATGAGTTGAAGATGGTATACCCAATTGCCTATGGCTACTAGCTATCAATCTATAGCATGGTTTGTTCACCTGCTCAGTGAAGGCATTAAATGATAGTGAGAAAACACAATGAAAGATAACAGAGCAACCGGATCGTTGTTTGACTTTTATCTTGAAAGCTGAAAATTATCGTGCGCATTAGGAAATTCACAGTTCAGTAGGCTGACATCTGCAGAAAACGGTAGACATGTAGATGACTAACTCTCAGTAAATGTAAAAATACCTAAGACAGACAAATGAAATTAACCATGGATTATTTATGTTGACACTAAGCTAGAACTTAGTGTTCCATCTCACATAGTACCGTTGATACCAAATATTTTCTGCCTTGCACATTGCTGTGTTTGCTTGGCACATGATATATGTATTGCACTGAGCTAGGCAACCTCAAACAAGCAGAGTAATGGGGTGGAATCCATTCTCAAATTGTGCACTTGTATGCACTTTGTTAGTCCCTACCGAAACCCAACTTCTGAAGTTGTACAAGTTCGTGCACAGAAAGTTGAATATTCGAAGCCACTTTCTCACCAGATCGATACACTTTAAAATAGTGACTTTTTCGCATTTCCTGTTTTTTTCAAAATGGCGCACGGTACCAAAGAGAACGCAGAAGTTCAAATATGGCAAAACATTCTGGTTACAAAAGTGGTTCACGTATGACATAATTTTGGAAGGAAAATGTGTTGTATTTGCCACACTTATACAAAGGGGATTACAGGATGATAAGCAATTCATTATAGATTGTTCCGTAATGCGATGGTTACGAATGTGTTAGCTCTAAATTAACGTACGAGTACTTCTGACCAACTATGGACCACTTCGAGCTTATTTGTTAATGTTGGACAAAACACCAAAACAGCCTATTGTTGGGTAAATCTTCTTCGTTGCCCTTACTCCACCTATTCTCTGACAACTGTGCCACGTTTCATTTTATATCGCAACGATATCAAACGCCAAGGATTAGGTTAGAACATTTCCGTATTAAAAGTAAATCGGCCGCCAACGCTGAAGATTCTGTTGTTTTGTGGGCAGAAAACGTTCACTTAATCTTTTTGCACGGTGGTGGTTTTATTTTGTTCTCACTTTTGTCTGCTTGATTTCTTGGAAAGTGCTGTCACATTCATTTAAAAATTAGATGCGAATATATGGCGAGGTACTTGTTCAGCATCCTTTCTAAATCTAATCTAATCTTCTTGGCGGAGCATTCGTCGCCTCGTATTGCTTCGATAATCGCATGTTTCCACAATGTTTACGCGACGAAGTCTCACTTTAAATCATTAGAAAAATGATGATTACCTAGTCATTAACGAGTTCTGTCAAAACACAAAATAATTACTTTCTACCGCGCATTTAAGCCTCTGTTTCATTGTGATAGTTAGATCCTATTTTCTTGTCAGGTTTGCCAGTTGATGACGTGGCTCATAAGCAGTTGACAGTAACGGTTCATAGACTCAACGTCACTAATTGCTTATGCAATTTCTGAAACCTGGGTTGAAAATTTACAGTTCGAAAGTGTAATGCTTTATTTAGTACGTGATGTATGAAAAACAGTTTTAATTTATTATCCTATGGCACTGCAGTCCATCGAGTAGCACAATTCACAGAAGGGAACACTACTATGTTACTAAAAAATGTGTTGTATATTTTGATGAGATTTCGGACGCAAAATATGTTTAACAGCTTGTTGTTACCCCGGCAAAAGAAGTGTGTTTCTAAATTACAGCTTCCACCTTAAAGTAAAGAACATCATGTGGGTGTAATGTTGTTTGTTCCCATTGGTGAGAAAGAAACGTGTCGTCAAACTGAAAACAAAGGCCAATTTTACCGGGAGTACGAAACTCCACATACAAATCTGAGTATCAAATTTAAGCGTTCTTCAGTGTAAAATCCTGAAGATGTACCCAAATTCATTTAATGCACGATTTTAGGAGTTCAATACATAGATAATTACAGGGAAGCCACAAAACGAATTTGTCTGAGGAGCAGACGCTCAAAACAGATAAATACGGACTATCCCACAGAAGGTTGACGGTTTTGAAAAACAGAACTTAATTTTCGTCGAATTCGTCAACATATGCACCACAGCAACTGTTCTCCAACAAAAACACATTTGTTTTGTGGTTATAAATTCGCAACTGTTTTCGAGCATCCTGTTTATCTTGAGTTTTTTTAATGAATAACGGTCAACTTAAACGCTGGTCCTGCTATAATGACTTGTCCAGAGTGTTTACCAGCCTAACTGTTGATTTCTTGCTAACCAGCTTTTCCTAACAGACTCAGGAGCAGTTTTTTATTTTCACAAAGGTTGTTTGCTAGTTGTACATCCAGAATGAATCTCTGTACACCCCTACAAACATTTACTTGACTCCGAAACAGTTCAACCGTGGTGCCGATAGATCACTGCACCACACAATTAGATACGCAAGCAGTGGCACAATGATCTTCGTACTTTCACATGATGAGGATGAAGCCGAATAGTGGAAGCTAATTTTTTTTCCGCTCATCGAGTCCACTTTATTTAATATACCACTCTAGACCTGAATTATTTTACTTGGAATATGGAAAGTGCAGAGATCTTTCTTGGAGCTTCACTGTTCCTAGAGCAACCGGTTTTAGTCAGTTCTGTCACCGAACGCTCTGTTGAGAACGCAAAACAATCTGGACGATCGGTGATAATCGGGGCTAAACTCAAGGCAGACAGCTATTTACAGTAGGTCTTTTTGTGCACATATAAGTATTTTACTTCGATCATTGCGTCAGAGCACCGTTGATTTTACGATTGCTGACGGTGTAGGAAGTGATTACTTGTTATACATACTGTTTTCTGACTATTCTACTAATTTTTAAATATAATTGTGAATCAAGACTTTTAAGAGCATACAGAATAGATCCGTCTGTGAGGCGAATGTTGCAAATGTCATCCAACCAGTGACGGGGATAGTGTCAGTGCTCGGGTTGTCCAGCTATCATAAATCTGAAATATCAGACAAGCAACCTGTGCGTAGGATGCACTCAGAATGTCAAGTTTTGAACACCCAGTTGTGATCATGAAAAGTGGAAAGAGAAAGTAAGTGATCCTGCTGAACAAATTAGACAACAGTAACAGAACAGGTAAATTCTTTGAATAGTTCCTACACTATTTTTCTTACGGATGAGAAAAATCCACTTGAAAGCCATGGAAATTATTCGCCAGATTGAGGTGCGTCGGGAAAAAATTAACGGTGATACACGCTGAGTGGATAGCTAGATAGACGGATCTCATAAATGTGTTTCGACACTGCAGTTCGGTTACGGACGAGCACGATAAATTGAGTTGGAAAATGTGTAAACTGCTTTTCAGATAATGCGTAAAAATGTGAGGTGAACTAGAATCATGGGTGTAGAAGTGGTAACCATTTGAAATGGTTAACTTTCCACTGAATTATCTCACCACTTCCTTACGAAAATGCGGTCATAGTCCAGATACTTCAGTAGGAGTGATAGCAACCCTTCTCAAATGCGTAATATCATGCAATTTCCCGCTTGATCATTGAAGGAACAACATGTTGAGCATATTTCTTTGATAATGCAGCTGGGAGTCAGTAAAATTATGTAAAATAACAAAAGAAATACCATGGACCAAGCCGTCTGGTTAATTACAGAGAGGGAGCCCAATGCGGTCATCGGCCACAACTCTAGACATGTCCTATGACCTAAGTCAACAGATAACGTGAGCGAGAGTGGATTTGATCAGCGGAATTCAGTGGAAGTGTACAGGTGAGTATGAGACTAGCTGATGCGACCTTCAGCTGAGGTAATTACAGATCCTAAACGAATTTCTGTGTGAACAAATAAAGTAATTTCTTAGTCAAACAGCACTCATTATAGTGGTGTTGTCTAACCAGTTTGCTTTGACCGATTGGAGTGTTGTGAACCACGAGGAAAGCCTGACTTAGTTCCATCCAAATTTCATAAACGTGTACGATCATTATCAAGAAATTTGTGCGCATTTTGTTCTTCAACCTCTTTCATTCCGTCTAGCCTCATGCAAGTAATCCTCATAGTTGTGTTGACAGGACGACGAATGATTGAATGTATATGACAATCATGTTGCTGATTCGTTTTCCAGGGCCTGAACATTGAAAGTATATAAAATCACCTGGTCAACGCAAAATATCAGCGTTTATTCCTAGAAGATTTCATGTTTACCAGAATATGTAACCAGTGTAAAGAATAACAATTCCAGGAACTGAATTCTTAATAGAATTAATCCATACCGAAAAAATTATCGCAAATTCTTTAAAACTGCTAGAAACAACAATGCGGCACGGAGTACGTTTATAGTGTTTAAGTGCAAACACTGTTCAACAGCAGTCACACCGGGTTACAGACTGTGAATCTGCGTTACTATCATCGTCGTATCAGACATGAAGTTAACCAGAAGGCACGCTGGCTCGTGCCGCCGCTTGCCTCAACGGTGACGTGAAATATTTCAGATGAAGAAACGTCACCAGAAGTATTTAAAAAATAATTAAAAAAAGACTGGGTTGAAGAATTATAAGTGATGTGAATGCATGTACGCAGTTGACTGTGGTACACTGCCATCTCGAATGGCGTTTTCCCCCGGTGATCTGAGTAATTACGACGACATCAGCCAGGCAGACGACGCCTACTCGCTTTGCTCATTAAAGACGTCATGGTCATCATTTTTTGCGCCCACGTTACTGTTTGACCACCACGCGGTTTAATCCAACTATTGGTGGTCACAGTGTGCAAATCTAGGCACGGTAAACACTGAGCTGGTATGCGGAGCACGTGATCCCATCATCGCATATCACGTGATGCGATATCAGTTGGCCAGTTGGTTGGGCAACCCGAGTGTTCTAGAATATGCACCGTCGGACGGTCTAATTGCTCAAGCGTGCCACATGGAATATGTACCACCACTGTTTACACTGTCGATAGTTTGGTCTCACCCACTATGTTATTCATGCGCCTAGCAAGAAACGTTCATCATTCTTGTATTACCCAGTCCGCCCCCCACGATGCTCAAAGACCAAGCGTGTACACGAGTGCACTAACTAGTATAACCCATTTTATATGCGGACCTGACGCTGCGACCTCATTCGAAACACAAATTAAGCTGTTTACGCCTTAACGTGTTCCAAACTAGTCATTCGATTGGTACACCCTCTGAGTTGTTGGGTAGTACATTTGTTCTTACCCAAATAGCTTACTGAAACTCTCAGAGAATGTGAAACATTGATAAGTCCTCAAATGATCTACTGAAAAGGACCGCCAATATAAATCCCACTATACTCTGTTACTTCCATTACACTCAAACTTCGGATGTATCGCTGATATTTTTACTAACGTTTTGCTCAACTAAAAGTCGTACAAACAACACAATAGCTTCTTCAATAAAATACTCCATATTAATTGTACTGGAGGTTTACTATTCAAAAAAGACATGTTCTTATGACCGTTTACTTAGAATTTTAACGATTTGTAATTGAAGTGACAGAAATAATGCAACTGAAAACATCACAGCGCGAACAAGCTTGTTTTCGACCGTCTATCGTCAGGTTAAATGCGGAACTTCCGTATGGATTTGTTTTGTCAAAGCAAAACGAACAAAACAACTAGAGATCACATAAAGTTAACCATACTACAAATACAAAAGGGGAGAATGTTTTGGCAAGGACAGGTCACTGTTATGACGCAAATGCAACGGCAGTTCGCTGATCGGGCATGGTGTAGATGGTAGGCCGTGTCATCCGCAAGGTGTGAACAAAGCGTTTCTGTTGGGACTAGGTCGTCTCAGACTTGGCCAGAATTCTAAATCTCACAGATATTGACCAACTACCTTTGACTCCGTAATTCAGATGAAAACAGGCTGGCGGTTTGACAACATGGCACAAATCGGCAAGATATTCTATAGTCACCTTTGTAGTTGTCTTATTATCCTCACTGGTCACAGTCACAGATACGTGCAGATAAGCCTCTGTTCATGCAGGCGGTAGGTGACTATCAGCTGAAGACGTTGAATTCATTGCAGCTTTATCAATTGATCTAGATATAGTTGATACAGCCTGTCTGATCAATCGGAAATTGTCTACTGTTGTTGTAGCTGACGAGGGACGTCAAAATGGACGACGCCTATAGGCCTTCCAGTCGGCAAAGGGTATTAGAAAGTAACCTGCAATCGAATAGGTTCATTTGTTCTATGATTATTCTGTGAAAATTTCCTGAAGTACGGCGTCAGACTAATTTGCTGCAAATTCAATAACATCACACGTATAAGTATTGCAAAAATATTATCCTCAGTCCTGTTAGTTTTAGTTAGTAACGATCGAAAATGAACGCAGGCTTGTAATATCTGTTGGAACCGAGTTAGTTTCAGCTTGGCTGGCCGCACCGTCCCTAAACGGAGTTGTGACTGATGTTCATAAGTTTACAGAACTTTCACTGATTTCAACAGTCGATGGGTTTAAGTACTTTTGATTATAGTTGTAGTCCATATGGATAAACCAGCGACTGTCCACAATTCCGTTCACCAGTTTCATGACCTGAAACAGGCTGTCGATGGTGACTATACAATTTCGGCAGCATGGGAATACCTCATTTTGTGAATGGAGTTGTTGATTGATATCACTTAGCGGTTGTAGGCGACTTTGCTGCAAACGAGATACTCTTATTCGCTGCTGTTCAAAGCAACAGGTTGGTTTTCTGCTTGCCAGTCAAATACCAGCCTTTTTTACGTTGCTAGTATAACAGTTTGATAAACGTTATTCTTTCTCGTTCATTTTAGCAGGTGGCAAATATCTTCAGCATAACGGAAAATGTCTTTCACCATTTATAGGCTGGTGACTTGAACGTCGCCGTGTTACTTAGCTGTTCCATTCACATTAATCCGCAGTAAACTGAACTTTGAACGTTTCCCTCTGATTTAAGCTGGAAATTATTCAAAAGGTCGTACATTTTATTCAAATCGGGCTTACAAGTCACTGACACAGCACAGTGACGAGACCTCAATACATTGGGCGCTTGCTATTGTCCACAATGGACATGGTGGTGTCGATACATCATTCATGAAGTATTACGTTTGCTTGAATAATCTCTGTTTTTTGTTTGATCAGTGACATAAAAGAGACGGTTACCTTCGGATCACGTGGTCAGTACATCTTGAGATTATGGATTTGCTTGAAACTCAAAAAGAGTGTGCATACTGGCGTAGTGTGCTTCGAATGTTTATAAACATCATGCATACTGAAGTAAGCCTATAGCTTCGGTGGTTCCATTTTATGGAACGGATGAAGAGACCATTCCGCTAACAAATCCAATAATTCTTGAATGAGACTGCTGTGCATACATTACTGAATTTTTTCTACAGGGTATGATATATCGACAAGTCTAAAGATGTTTATGATTGGGGGAATTGGTCAATAAAATAACTGGTGTATTGTTATATTCCATATGCTTTGGACGATCTCTTTTGCATATTAGTTTCCGTGTACACGGTCTGATGGGTGCAATGGAGTGATTGGTTTAACTGTATACTCATGTGTATTGTGATCTGTTTCCTTTTCACTGACACTTCATAACGTTACATGCCGTACATTTAGTCATCATTCACAATATATCCCTCTATAAGGAAATGACGATTGTTGAACAGTCACCAGTGATATTATATGGAACTTCGTGAATACACAAGCTTAGCCGGTTTTGAGTTAGCTAGAAGGTGGGTCCGTACAAGGCGCACAACTTATGCTGTCTTTTTCCAACCGTTCCGGTAGGAAACATCAGCTTCTTCGATTGCATTTTAACTCTGGTTTACTTTCAGTGTGGACTTGAAACCATCATGTTTTAAGTAGTCATTCAATCTCATTTTGCATACGATTCCTTCAAACTCTCCGGATATGTGAGATGAAGTCGTCTTCCAGTTTAGGACGTTGTTGACGGTCACAAGGTACGTGCAGTAAAAGTTATAAACGTTTTAAGAAACCTTATCACGGATGATTGCTGTCTGTCCGGAAGTAACGGTTAACATACTAACAAAGCTTTAGAATTACCGGACCAATATGTCCATATTGGACTGAACATGGAAAAATACGTTATCTGATGTATTTATATGAAGAAAGCAGTCAAAAGGTGGAACGTGTTAATCGAAACAAAACTCGTTTGAATTCTGTCCCAGCGAACAGCCATCCATGTTGTCGTTTGCTTTCAACCAAAGTAGCGAAGTGAACAGTTTCCAACCAGCCAGCATCAATTTGACATCGATTAACCATTCGTGCATCTCTGCCTCAACCGCTGGCTCAATATTGAAAACGGATCGATGAGTTATTCTCAGCCACATTTTACGTGCACGTCCGCACCGACTCTGCAAGTTCTACAATGAGTGAGTAACCTGTTAAGTAAACAATGTTTATTTGAGTATTTATCTTGTTTTTAATCGTAAACAGCGTATTCGAACAGCACAGATCAGACTGTTGATGGTTCTATTGTCGTGTAGATTTTGTGGTTCTTATGTTGGCGCCGTCAAAAATCGCAAGTTGTTATTTTTCTCAACATATAGTACAGTGTTTCGTAAAAAGAGCATCATTACGCTTGGTAGACTTGTCAAACTAATGAGCAATGAAATGAACGATCACAATTAATCATACTGTGTCGGAGCCAGGGTTGTGTGGATAACTGGATGAGCTGTTTGAATATACCAATACATCTGTTTCTCCTGCGGACAAGCTGCATGTAGTAAATGCGTTCCCACCCAACTTACGAAATTGATACTTGCATCATTGTTCTAGGTTAAATTCCTACCGGAATGAGAATGGCATTAATTAGTACCGATTATTCAAACGTAAAATTTTTGATTTGCAGACAATTTCAGAGCTACCGCTTGTTTATTAGTTTTGAAGAAGTGACTTCAGTAAGCTCTATTCAAGAGCTGAAACTAAAACTTCTACACTCTGTGGAATTCGGGGGTTTGATTAAATTCTGCTTGCGTTCACTCCACATTTTCTTTAAAACTTGCAAGGTAATGTGGTACAAATTCAAGTTGATTACCTGTTAAAAATGTTATTTTTCAGGCCATTAACCTGTAAAACGGACCCCTGCTCTGATGAACTCATCGAGTTACTACAAGTATTGTGAGAATTTCCACTCCAGATAAATTCTACACATTTTAGCTTCCACTAAAACCATGTTAGCGAGAGGCACTCCATGCGCATGCTGTTTACCGTTCGCACCTGTAAAGTTATTCCGATGGCTGTTCTGCTCGTTACTTTGGACAATTTCCCTTGTGTACACAGTTCTTTCTATTTGCTTAATAGACAGCTAAAATGGCTCACTAACTACTTACTGTAAGCTTATGATGATACTCGTTGCTAGTTCCAACAATCTGTGACTAGTACCTTGGTTACGACCGTGGAAATGTATTACTAGTCAACTGCTCCTTGCGAGAAAAGGCAGCGTCATGAGGCTGGTCTTCACTTCGTTACAAATCCGCCTTCGTACTATCCCCGCCTAATTGGTGATGAACTCACCGGATGGGTTCATCATAATCACGTGTTCTATGACTTGTTTTGCAGTAATAAAGCAAGCAAACCTCATTTTGTTTTCAATGTTTCGTTACTACGATGTTGGTTTGCAATTTGGCCTTGAAGTGTGTATCATCTGTTGCAACAATAATATGAGTACATAATTTCGCTGATTCATGCGACTGTTCAGTTCTTTTTATACTTCAAATAAAAAAATGCTTATCCGAACCAACCAAAATGTGTCAATCAATTTAGTAATAAATTCGATAACGCAATCACTGTCCGTAATGAACTCTACTTATCATATTACATTGAGGCTTTTTCTACGTGGACCAAAATGTGATTACCTATTCATCCAAACCTATCGAAGGAACGTGTTAAGTAATGGAACTTCTGGGCTGATCGCGAGTGATCTTCGTCGACATTGTTGCAATTGACATCACGTTCACGGGGAAACAAGGTTCACTTGTAGTGGATCTAGGTTGGGTCATTGTACTTTGTTTCAAAACTAACTTCACACTCAGGGTGAAAATGATGCAGCTGAGGAACGACTGTGTCATGTTATTCATCAAACCGCATAACACTGCAGACAAGGGTTTTCTACCACTGCAGCTGGTCTTTGGATGGTGGATGTGGACGGCAAGAGCTTCAGCACTGCATCATTCCGCGGGACAAATGACTTGAGTTTGACCACAACATGTCTAGCAATTCTCTAAAAATGCACGCAGTCAGAAAGCCCAATCTACCTCTTACTTTCTTTAGTAGTTTTAAGAGAAGGCACTTTTTCCCAAGGATTCGATATAATAGGGGAATCTGAATGCTGGCCAATGTTTTTAAAATTCGAGTTTCTTGCTCGCTTCTGATTGATCCGTTGGATGTTCAAGGCCCAAGACCTCTCAAAACCTATAAACACAGCTGCTGTATACCACTGTTTCACCTTCGGGCTGAGTGGTAGATAGAGTTTGTTTGAGGGTCGTCTGTTTACTGGTCGGGTGGGGGGTCCAAAACTGCAAGATTTAGATTCCGATATTTGTGATCCGGTTTTCATGCGGTTTTGCCTATCGTTACGTTCTGTTTATGATCAAGATAGTGCTCGCGGTCTTTGTGTTCGTTTCTGCCTTAATCTGTCAGGGGTTGTAGCAAATATGTGGACGTTAGTCCCATTACAACATTCTCGGTGCATCGTTCTGTGAAAGTAAACTTTGGAATCAATTTCTCAGTAATTTTTTAGGATCGACCAAACCAGCTTTGTTGCATTGTTTAACTCGACAAGGCAACCAGTGGTCGGTGACCATTCGTGTGTGTTCGTGAAAGAGATGCACACGTGTGCAGATCCAAACGAAAGGGTAAACACATCATACACGATAAGACCAGTCCAGAACGATCCACCACATTTCGATTAGTGTAGGTTGAAGGAAACTCACGATGGAATGCATCCTTCACATTTAAATAGACCTTTCATTTAGCGTCATGTATGCACTACTGCACATATAAGCAAAAGACATGTTCAGTGCTTCTTTTCGCAATGTGCTGAATGAAACCTCTATGGGAATGCGGACTTCAGTCGCAAGTGTGAGTGAAGTGCGGGTTATATCGTCTGAATTGCTGTCTGTTTTTTCATGCGTCGTTTGCATCCCAACAAAGAATAACTCATCTAATGTTTGATGTGGTTCTTTTGTATTGCATACTCAGGTGTACTTTCTTTAGTGGACATGTGCACTCAAAATTTATGTTGTCCCCTAATGAACTATAGTTTTGTTTTAACACTCCGTGAGCTACGTCAACAGAATGTTTTTATTTGTAGGTAATAAGGTCTTTTTCACGGGACTAGAGAATAGTACCGCTTTTTTCTATATCGCTTTCATCGACCGGTTAAAGCGTATCACATTATCCGGTTTTCGGATCAAAATTCACGTTTTCTCTGCTGCTTAGGGACTGCGTTAGTCACACTGATTGATGCTCATTGGGTGCTGTGCATCCCTCTGCTCAGCATCTTGTGCAGTTTAGTATTCTCCGAGAAAACACTTCTAGTTTTTAATCTTTCTTCTGCTTATCCCTTGTTCATTTATTGTCCGTCGTATTCACTAACGTTTTCGTTCTCTTTTCTACTGTCTGACTGTTTTCGATGTTTTGATGCTCGTATGAGTTTGCTTGGCTGGGTTAAGGCACTTCTTAGAGCTCGACTTTGTGCAATTTGAATACTTGTCACGTGGTAACCAAACGCAAACAAAGAACTTTCAGATGGTAGCTAATCGGGTTATTCGGTGTGAATGATATCACTGTTTGACTAACTTGTTCATGGATCAACGATGACACAGTGACAGTAATGAGACGGTTTCACAAATATCAGCCTAATTCACGTGGGACTAACTTACAAGCTTGTTAATACTTGATACTTAAAATTTACGGGTGTATTTGCCTTGAAAATGTGATCCATAACATTTACAGACTTTGTGTAATGGATCTTCAATCCGTTTTCTCTGTTCTCGTTTAAAAACAGGGAACGCTCGTTTTATATTTATTTGCTGCTAATTTTGCTTCGTACAAGATTGCGTGACAGTACATAAACATTTCTGACCTTAAACTGGTTGTTATAAAAAATATTGAAGATGCTCACGAATATTCGGAGATTAATTCGAAAAATATGGGACACCACTCAAATTCAACCGCGGTTAACGCATTCAGATACAGTTTGCCGCTTAATATTTTCGAAAAGAAGAGCATCACTTGCTTAATGCATGGATGCTATTCAATCCCAATCAAAGTGTCTACCAATTATCGATGCATAAAGTGCACAGCGCGTTCAATAATAAATTGACCGAAAAGACCTGACCTTGCAGTGGCCGGGTGAAATCAACTTAATCATCCAAAGAGGCAATCGAAAAACCCGAACAGCGCTTCTGAGCGAATGTAGCAAGGCGTTTCATTGTGAAAACTAGGTCCTACCTCAGTTCGGATCAATGGGACAGCATTATTTGAGTGTGTGGCATAATTCTTAAATGAGACTAAAAGGAAAACGGTGACTTCTATTTCTGTATCCTTCTTCTTATAATGATGGGCGCTGCTGTTGTTCTTGTTTCTGTTTAGAAAAACGACAAGATTTGTTTTCAATGTGCACATTTTCTAGACGATACAAAACAAAATGATGGAGCCCTGAATGAAACCTGCGAACAATTCGTAACATCATTGTGTATGAATCTGTACGCCAGGACCAACATTTTTGTAACCAAGTCACCAACTAGTGTAAATGTTTGAACAAAACTGTTAGAACACGAAAACTGGTAGATGCAAGCATTTCGTATTGACTCGTCAGTACCAAATTTGCATTAACATGAAACGGGTTTTTTATATCGAGCAGTTAGGGAGCAGGGTTGATAGTCAATCGTCCAGGGAAGGGTCAAGTTTACGAGCAATTGTTTCTGAACACACAAGGTCGGCTTCAGTCGATTGATTGCGACCGCCTCAGCAAACCGCAAGAATCTTGGATTGGAGTGACGTAATAGGATTCTGAATGCACACATTGGGTCGATAACGTGACCAGTGGTCAGGACGTGTCTTGCGACTGCGGACGCCGGTTGCTTGCGTGTTTCAACAACACTGTCGTTCTTCTGTAATACAGAGCTCTGCACCCACTTAGGCAAATGTTCCTTCACTCTGGAGATCAAGCACCTCTCGGTTCTGCCTATGTAACTTTCTTTGCAGTTACATGTAAATTGGTAGACACAATG
>QNGE01001305.1:84138-99229 GCA_008508345.1 Paragonimus westermani | reverse complement strand
AGTCGAGCGATGACTCATCCGGTCGCGCACGTTGGCCTTGATCCGATCGTGGCAGGTTTTCGAACGTACCTCCCCCCCACGTTGAGGTATTCGGCCGAGCGTTCGAAAACTCGCACCCCCGACCTGGCAATCCACCACAATACTCACTGGGATCCAGTGGAACTGGTTCTTCAGCAGACTTCTTACGTGACTTCTGCAAACGGTTGATGTAAGTTCTTTTCGTACGATCGGTGATCGCCTTACAGAATTGTGTGAACACAATACGACCGCATAATGATAAGTTGTCTACCATGGAAAGAAGACGACAATGTGTTTGACGCAAATCCACAAGTCGCATTTGCGCAGTTTCGATGTGTGCAGTCGCAAAACGCCTAAGGTTATTGTTCGTCACTTTCAGCTTATTCTTTCTCAGTAGCCGGAGGAATTGATAGGGATATCGACCGTCACGTGTGCATTCAGCAAGAAACGATATCTTGACAAGTTCACGAGCTATCTTGCATCTCAAGCTGACCACACGGCGCAACAACTTGCAAGTTTCAACGGGAATTCGTCGCTTTAAAAATTTGAAACAGTTCATTCCCTTCAGAAGTTTGAACAAACTGTTAGAACACGAAAACTGGTAGATGCAAGCATTTCGTATTGACTCGTCAGTACCAAATTTGTAATAACATGAAACGGGTTTTTTATATCGAGCAGTTAGGGAGCAGGGTTGATAGTCAATCGTCCAGGGAAGGGTCAAGTTTACGAGCAATTGTTTCTGAACACACAAGGTCGGCTTCAGTCGATTGATTGCGACCGCCTCAGCAAACCGCAAGAATCTTGGATTGGAGTGACGTAATAGGATTCTGAATGCACACATTGGGTCGATAACGTGACCAGTGTAAATGTGTTGATCTGAACGCTAGCTACTGAAGGTGCAATGGTGATATGAGTTCTGCCGTATAATCCGCTTTC
This sequence comes from Paragonimus westermani, assembly GCA_008508345.1. Taxonomy (NCBI): domain Eukaryota; kingdom Metazoa; phylum Platyhelminthes; class Trematoda; order Plagiorchiida; family Troglotrematidae; genus Paragonimus; species Paragonimus westermani. The sequence continues at coordinate 98,275 of QNGE01001305.1, read as the reverse complement.
AACGCATGTTCACCTATGTCTAGTTCTATACTGAGTTGTATATTGGAGAATGATCCAGGCGACAGTCTCCTAACTGGTCATCACTGTGGGAGACGTCCGAGATGCGACTATCGCTTTCGTACTTACATAAAGTGTTTGTTTCGTGGCACCAAACTTTGCTTATAGCAAACCTTTAGATTGGCTCTTTAACGCTCAGCGGTTGTCAGCTGTATAATGGAGGTGGCAAAAGGAATACGTTCAGCACTCTTAGAGGGTAATTAGGGTGAAGTACCCAAAAACCTCGACCAGGTTAAACAAAAGTTATCCACCTTAATCATCTAGTCCCAAGGTAACTTCTACAGCCCAGCAACAATCAGACAAGAAATGATTGTTCAGCATGTGGAGTTAGCAACTGCTTACAACTCAGCCAAATCAATGCGAAATAAATTATGTAGGACTGTGCAGTGTACTAGATGGTGGCTACATGATGAAAAGTAACTCATTTACAGGGAAGACAAATCTCAACTTTGAGGGAACGTCATTGCGGAAATTCCGAACTTCGGCTGGATTCGAACCGCTGGCAGAAATAACACGCTCCAAAGCTGCACAAGTGCTCCACCAGTAGGACTATCAATCCACCCAATGGGACCGAAAAACCTCAAATTCTGCTCCCGTTACTTACTAAGTTGAAGTCCAAATTTTCAGCTGGACATCTTTTAAACTATGAAATTGGCTAGATTTCTTCTCAGTAAAGAACCGGCCAGTTATTAATCAAAACACAGGAAGGATCAAGAGAAGTGTTTTCGTCTAACGCAATGAGGTGCATACGCTAACAAGTATTAAGAGAAAAACTAACTAATATCTTTTTACTAACGTGATCTCTCCATTGCAAGTGAATAGGTGATTTTGAATCAAACTATCAATAGTAGGTGCACGTGATTTGTGTACAACGAGGCAAGCTGTATTCACAGAAAACGGGGATGCCAGTTCGACTTCTAGTGACAAAGGAGAGTATCAACACTTCAAAGGACGGACTTTCAGGTAAGTGCACGTCTATCTGAAACAGACTGCCTCGTTTGCAATGAATTTGTGCGTACATTAAAATAATTATATATCTACCATATCTGATTACAAACTAGAATCATTGATACTCATAATTAAAGCCACACTAATTCCTCCTCTTGGTCTCAACAGATTGATTCTTCAGGTAGTTTCAAAGAACAGCCCAAGGAGTGATTAAATGAGTTTCAGCTAGTCACGGTGAATTTTAAAACTCTTAGCTAGGACAGCACTGTTTCTCGAGTACAATCATAATTTTTCGACAAAATTATGTAATAGGCCATATAATGTACGGTTCAAATATTTTTCACACTGCAAAATACCATCCATTAAAACACACGGAATTTCAGCTGGATTACGTTTAAGTGAGTTGCAATGCAAACAAGCAGTATATGTGAACTTAACCCTAAACATCAATATCCGGCTGTAAGAAGCAGCTATTTTCATTGACTTCAGTGATTATACCTGGATGAGTAACAGGTACTCATCACAATAATTTCGAAATTGCAATGACTTTACCAGGATGATAATCTACTTAACTCCATGTATCTCGGTTCTAGGTTGCTATACTGGCGGTTCTTACGCCCAAGACTCCCAATGCATATGCTAACGGATTCTATAAGCTATAACTACAGGACGGATGGATCTGCAAATAGGTTGCGTTTAATAGTTCACTCAATAATTAAAAGACAAATCAAGACACCAAGGGGAGAAACCTGAGCACAGTGGTACACCACTACCTAAGAAAGGGGAGACAGTTAACTGTGGAGCAGGCTCAAATTCGTGTGAAATGACGGAATAAGTGTTACGATGTGACCACTGCCACTCAAACGTTCCACTGTGACTTTCTTTTTTGAAGCTCTCTTTTCCGCTAAGCTTTGTTGTGCCCGCAGTGTGCTTCGTTTCACAACAATTGAGTAAGACATATATATGTGTGTTAAGAACAACTAAAACAGCTTTGAACTCACTTTGACAAGAGTGTGCACTCGTCAACTTCATGTACAGCCGCTCGGGTACTTTTCATGCGATTTAGGTTCCATTGTACTGTAGCAGGTACGTATCAGATAAGGTACGATGTGTATTTCATTGAAGCAGTTCAGTCTGTCAAACGTAAACGGATTCCTTGTTTAACTAAAATCATGCGCTGAACTCTTTGTCACATTGAGTATTGGTGAGTTTTTCAAATTTTAAACTTGGTGTCTGTTGTGGAATTAACTAAATGTTTTAGGAGGAGCAACGCATGAATCTGCTGAAGAAAGGAGTTTTGATGGCATCGTGTGCAGTCGGCGTGCTTTGCGCAACGGGAGCTGCCCTCACTTATCGAGGTATCATTGTCGGTAAGCACAACCGTCTACCTCAATACAAAAAGCTGAGTGTAAGTATACATTGGGTTCGTGCGACAAACTGTTAGCTAATTTATTTGATAAAATGACGTCGTTGGTGGGTAAGATGAATTTTTGACATAAACAGCAGAACCGGCTAGCGGAAACTCAATAGGCTGGCTGGACGAAGTTCCACCTTATTCTGTCACGGGCTGAAATAAGCAGTTTGCGGTTGACCTCAAAACTAGTATATTTCCCAGGCTGTCAACGAAGGGGGCTAGAGAAGATTTTGTTAGTACTCAGTCCCAGAAATGTGATGGACACCCGTCTACGCCCAGCTCAACCATAACACTGCCACGCACGACAATAAAAATGGACTGGACTGCAATTCCGTAGTGTCTGTTAATGGGGCGTTAAACGTTCGTTCACAATGATCTCACAGTCGTGATGTTGACGAGACCCAAAAACCGAGATTGTTGTGCCCAAATCCTTTGGCGCTCACTAGGACCGGAACGGTCAGGTTATCATTATCACCTGTTGACAACGCTGAAGAGTTTTGCTCACAATACCACACAGTGGAAGAATTTAGAAACTCTGAGCCTCAGTTCAAGAACTACAATTAGATAAACGAGCGGGTTACGTTGGTTCAGTGATTCTGCCTGAGGTTCTAAAGGACTTACAGATGTCAATAAGTAAAGGAACTACCTTTTATTTATTGATTATCGGGAGAAATAAATTCATAAAAATGCAGTATAGTTTGAAGAGAGTTCATTAATACACTGACTATTTCGATTACAACAATCCTAAGGAAGGCCACCCGAGGTGGGTGAAACGTAGAGTATTACAACTTGTTCGTAACGTTGTGTTATTCCCAATCTGTTTATAACTAACACTGACCATTTGGTTATTTGAAAATGTTGGACAGGGTAATTAGCAAATCATTTTTCCTTAAAACGGCTCAAACGATGCATAACACTTATGTAGTTTATAAGTTCTCAGACACGCCTAGAGAAAAGGGTTGTGGACATTCACATGACATACTTCCATCAATCACGTTTACACGAAAAACAGACAGTTCATTGTGCCCGAGCGAAATCAATCATCTATGTCCTATTCATCTAAATACAAAATCAGGTTCTACTGAGGCTGGGATCAATTCGCACTGATCACGACATGTGGTGCGTTGCCTGGAGACAACCAGGACCTTACATGAATTCTGGTGTTTTTGACAACCTTTCGTGTTTAGGGAACTCTGCAAATTGCATTTCAAATTTCCGTAAAGTCATTTACAATTCGCTGAAATATGTGGTCAGTTAGAGTGACCCTGTTAAACTACGCGGAATTCTCATTTAGGGATAATGCAGATATTATATTGATGTCAGATCATCTTTTAGGTACTATACTCAACGAAAAGTTGGGGCTATCTCGAGCCTAGTCATCTCTAAAAATATGTTAACATATATACTACCGTATTGAAGTGTGTGAAAATTAAGCGGGAAAAGTACACAGGACGGAAGATCAAAGGTTGCGGTACAAATGCATAATTCTCTAGTTATAATCGTCTTGTCAGGATTGGAATAGACCAACGCTCGGGTCTTCCAGTACACCGAAGTAGCAGTCCTATAACCTCAGCACACTAATGCAAGTTGTTTTACTCACAACAAAAATTACAAAAACTAACTTAATAGATGGACCGTGATAATATAAACAAGGATGTGGAATGTAGCTATAACTTTCTTCATCTGCCTGACCTCTGGTAAACACGTCAGCTAGAGTGACATCAGACAGAGTTGGCTGAATTTTCTGTAGTCGGACCACACTCCACCATGTGCGAGGAAGCAGATTTCGAAAATAACAGCCGACAATTACGTGGCCATACAGTTAGCTGTCTGTAAACATACTCATTTGTCGTCTCACAATAACCCATCACTTGATAGATACTGCTGAAATACTTATAGTAAGTGAGGCAGAATTAGCTTCCATCCATGTATGGTAGCAAGGACTGATGGAAAACAATGTATTATTCACCTGACATGGTCTGATTATTATTAACTGGGGAATTGCACAGCTGGCGTCAATTTCGATTTTTGTTTTCTGTCTGGAAATACACTACTCCGCTCACTAGGCTGATGTTTGAGGATGAGCCAAGATCATTCCTTATGCTAATCGCCTCATTTCGGGATAATGTAGCTCCAAGTTGAATTGATATCACCAGATATGCTCCGTTGCAGTCTCGTGTTGTAGTCCAATATGGTTTTCGTCGAACTTCTTCAGTGCCCATTAATCTTCGGTTACCAGGTCATTATTAATATTGCATTTGTATTGTTCCATTTTCAGCTAAATCAAAAACGCCGATCGAGAATGCCACAACCTCTTGCATTTTCTTAAGCTTGATATTTTTTGGCATCGCCATAATTTGCGTGCTTCAAAGCCTTTGCTGCTCCTGTGGCAACCGAGTGCTTGGAATCTTCATAAGTCTGTTTGCGGGCACAGCAAGTGAGTTGGCAATTTCACGCTGTTCATAAGAACGATGACCTAACAAAACATTGTTCATTCATCATACCCAGAGTATCCATAAGAAGTCAAGGTTGCAAACAGCTGTTTTTGGTAATTCTCATCAGACATATACAATTACAAGAGATTCATCAGGTTTATATATCAGACGAAAGCATGGTCATACGCAGTGGTGGTAGGCATGGTAACTGTGGGTGACTGTCTACCCGGGTGGTGTGGGTTTGTGTGAGTGTTGTATTTCTATGACCGGCGTGTGATAACGTGTTAATCAGGTTGCTGGGCCACTGGGTTTCAGACGGTTTACAAATAGTTGGCCACGGGAGGTGTAGGACCTGTATGAATTTCTTTTGGGCGCACAGTTGGGGGTTGTAGAGTTTGATCGCAATCGCCTCTGCCGTCGACAACAGTCTCGCCCTGACAATTCGGGAATGGCCTTGTGACACTCTATATATGATTCTGAACGCTGTGTCGGGCGTGATCTGATGGTCTGTGTCGATCAGGTGCGATCCGATTGCACTCGAAATTGGTTTCGTCATGCCATTAGGTAACCATTTCGGAAGGTGCTCACGGATCCTGTCTGATAGTCGCCGAGTAGTTTTCCCAACGTAACCGGCTTGACAACAGCAGGTGAGAGGATAAATACAGAATGACGAAGAAATCTTCGGTAACCTATCTTCCAGATGTGATACCCATACCGATCGGCTCTTAAATGAGATGATCATTCGTGCGGCATTGTAGGTCTTGGCCAGAGCATTTGTCAGCCTGCGACTGATCAGTTCACTAACTGCGTCGCTTTTAAACGTCAGGCTGGTAAAAATGAGCTTTTTCGCTACTGTTTCTATCGCTGGTTGAGTAAGTTTACCCTTCATATTCCTCTCTATAAATCTCTCTGGATATCCATTATGGCTCAGTATCTCCCGAATTCGTTGTAATTCGCTGTCTATGGTGTCTGCCGTGCATATCCTTCTCGTTCTATCAGTTAGGCAGCCAATCAAATTTCGTTTTTGTTTCAGTGGGACAAAGCTTAGGAAGTTAGTGTACTGTCCCGTCCACATCGCTTTCCTGTGAACGGATCTTTGCATGGAACCGTCCAGTCTGCGGTGCGATGAAACATCAAGGAAAGACAGTATGTCATCTTTGTGGACTTTGGGGGGTCCATACAGTCTTGGAATAATCGTACCAATCGGTCTGGTTCTTTCAAAAATAACTGCATCAATCAGGTCAGTCTGCTTCATCTGACGAAGTAGCTTGGATAGGCTCTTCTCGATCGACGTTGTCTTATCTCTCTCCGATTCCATCTTTCTGAACTTTGATTGATCAGACAAAATATGACGCATCTTTTCAATATAGTCCGCTTTGTCTAGTAATAGTACTCTAGCTCCCTTATCTGGCTTTGTTAAGATAATGTTACGATTGCTTTGCAGCTCTTTTATCGCCTCATGTGGCTTCGTTTCAATAAACTGCATCTGGGCGTTACGTTATCGTGATATTTATGGCAGGTATTCACAAGGGTAGACTTGTAATGTTTCGCATTATATTCTGAGGATGAAGTGAGTTTGCCTAGTTGCTGATACAAGTTTTCAAATTGAACCTCCATGTCTAATCGGTTATGTTCGACTGTTGGAGAAAAGAATTTAGGGCCTAACGATATTACTTCTAGCATTGTGCGACTCAAGACAGCTGATGAATAATTATGGACATACCATTCGGGGTTATTGGGAAATGTGACCTTCGGTTTGACCGGGTTCAATCCATTAAGCAATTTAGTTCTTTTTCTCTTCGCTTACTTCTGTATCTCCCTTTCGAAGTATTCACCGAAGAGTATCCTCTCCTCATGCGAAAGCTCTTCGACGAACGAAGCACGTTTTGATTGGTTTCTTTTAAGCTCATCGAGTTTAGCAGTCCAGGTGTCACGTTCGCTCTTAGCATGCTATGAGCGAAAGTGACACACTGGCCATAGAAACACAACACATTCACGGTTGGCGGCATCCGATTCGNGAACTAATTATGTCGTCAGCATGATCAGTCTCAGCTTCACTCACAACTGATTGTCACCGAATCTTTCGAAATAATCACTTAAGCCCGCTCAGTATGAGTTCAATGAGAAAATGAATGGCATGTTAGATTCACAATTACTACACACAGAAATGCACGCGTTGACGTCCTAAGTGCACTAATGTGAGTTAAACGGTATGCCCGGGAAATACGCTCAACGATAAGTGTCCATGTTCTTTTGACCTTCGGTAGGTACACACAAATCAACACAAACGCACATAGTAATCCACGGCCGACTAATAACTGCACCCTCGTTTTTGTTAGTGACTTATGTGGCTGGTGGTTTGTTTTGTAATCAAAAATTAACATGATCGCCCTATGGGTGATAAGGTAGCCCCTATTGCTGTCATTGTTCTGAAGGCTCAAACAGGCATTTCCACAAAGTGACATGATGACTAATCGGGATAACGATATCATCCGATATGGTGTATTCAAACTGAACGCACCAGCATCTTATGCTGCAAGCTCACTGGACACGCAGATGCATGTGCGGGTCGGACACAGACACGAGTTGAGTATGTGTGAGGCAGTAAGGTAGTGTTAAATGCACTGATCTGACTGACCTATGGTCGTTCTCAAATGGTGAATTTGATGAGAGCGGATGAATGTTTTTTCTACCTGGCTAGTTAAGCACCTCCAGCCGATGACTCATGAGCTGACAGACACAAGTTAAAATAGCCAAGGGATAACCACCAATCCAGCAGAAGGCGGAGGAGCGGGAGGCTAAAAAAAACTACCCTTGAACGATGTGCACGTTTGAATACGAAACATACGAATCACTGTGTGAAAGGTGCTCACACTTGTCAAAAGTGAGAGCAACAAACGTAAAATGAACCACACAACAGGAACATATTAAATTTTATACAAAGACACAAAAGAGCCTCACATGAGAACACGTTCCAATGTTAACGAAAAACCTAAAACTGAGATAAGGAATACTAATGTTGTGTCCACAAAAGAGGCTTGACCTGAGAGTTAGTTTATTGCGCAAACTTCCGCACAGGTCATGTCAAAAACTAAACCACAAACGCGTGCACTCATTTGCACGACAGACATGCACTCACATACATTGGGTGACAGTACGTTGTCATTCGCCCTGGTGAAAGTTCTCACACAGAACGTATACACTGGTTTGATAGTCTCTTCTTGTCCGTCGCGTTCGGGGCTTGTCCTCTTGTTCCTGAATGTCGCCTGTGGGTAATATACTACTTGTGAGTAGTATACTACTCACAACGAAACTGCCTTTTATACAGCACTACTATAGCATGCAAGTAACCAGCACGGAATGCTGTGTTGTGGCTTAATACATCCTAGGTGTTACTCAAGGAGGAAATTTCAGGACCTACCACAACCACAGTCTAAAGGACATGATCCAAGGGGGCAGCAAAAGTTACCTACGAGTGCACGCTGAGGCAAATGTAGCGCATCTTGGCAGGATAACAGGCACCACAACAGAGAATATAGTCAAAAGCCATCACGGCCTTTGGGAAAGAGAAACTGATGACACTGTTTATTCACTGCGATCACTATACAACCGGATATGCCCGACTACTTCGGAACGAATGGTTACTCCGGTGCAGATCACACAGATATCAGCAACCAGGATAGAGGGGTTCATTGCGACAGAAACAACCGTTACAGCAGCAAGAGTTTGACGGGGAGTTTCAATGCCACTTTATCGAATTAAGCTGGGGTGAGAAGGTCCCAATAATAATCTTCGACACTTGTTTTGTTTTTAGTTAAAAATACTAAAGATCCGTACACAATATGTGCAACCGCATCCACGAATCGCCTTTGAAAACCTACCTTGAACCCGAAGAAATAGGTAACGTGGGTGAACAACTCAAAGGAGAAATCCAGAGGAATTTCAGCCACTCCTTGACTGTGACCAAACATTGACTTCGCGGCCTTATGGAAAAAAGAAAACGTACGATAAAACATAAGATAAAAATAAGCTGTGGAAATCAAACAGAATAAGGTTGGACGGATGGATACCAAACCGGTGCAGAACGTGAAGTAGGTACTCAAGGGAAGTGTACCGGACAATATTGAGCGAACCTCCATAAGAAATGTGCAACTTTGTCGAAACAATAGCATCGAAGTGTGCAAATATGAACACTGTTTGTCAATTACTAGCGGAAAAAGACATACTAGAGAAATTATACTAAATTGTGCATGCGTATGTTAAGAAATCTCAAGACTAACCTGAAACCCCATTTGCCTGGCTTGACTCCATAACCGCATCTGAAACCAATGTGGTGCCCATGTCCAGTTTGCGTAAGCACAATCTCCAGCAGCATAAACATCTTTCACACTAGTTTGCATCTGATCGTCAACCAGCACACCACCGCCCGCGGTGGCAGGAGCCACATGAAACAGTGTACCGAAAAGTTCCCCCGCGTTAGCCTCCGAGACACAGGATCGGTTCGGTTGGAAACTAGCCTCCACGCCCACAGCACTTACGACTAAATCGCAACCATAAACTTCGCCATTGGTCAATTCAACATAGATTGGCCAAGGCCCCGAGTCGAGGCTGTCTGATGTACGGTTCGGGAACGGATGCGTCGTCGTCGTTCCCAACAGTTCAAACTCTGAAGGACTAAGAACACGTTTTACTCGTACTTGGTAAACAATCTGAAATTATTTAAAAAAAAGGAAGTGAACAATTACCAGTATCTTACACTATGTGGGATTTTGATGGTGAACCTAAACAGATCCGACTAGGCATTCGATTATGATAGACCAGTACAAGTGAGCACACCAATAAGACAAGGAGTTTAACTCATTCAGTAAAACACTAAGCAAATTAGTCTGCTTCGATATAACGAAGATACAAAAATGGAAAGCGCGGGAAAAGTGTATAAACCCCGAACGAGAACGGTTGGGTTTTTATAACAATGTGCACGATGATAAGCAGACAGCAATCGAAACAGTCATTGGCAACGTGTTAATCAGCCACTGTCTGGTTTCAGCTACGCCTATACCATTTAGCCTTCGTTCTGTTCTGCAGATTATTCAAAACTCTGTAGAAAAAGAGCAGTTTTACGTGAGGCTCGAGTCCACTGATTCCATCTTTACTCTCTATCAACTGCTAAAACACTCCCATGTCTCATCTGCAAGCAATACTCATGGTCCAGAACGTTAGAGCAATTCGAAATCAGTCTACAAGGCTGTTTCCTAGGTGTTGTGACCNCTCCCATGTCTCATCTGCAAGCAATACTCATGGTCCAGAACGTTAGAGCAATTCGAAATCAGTCTACAAGGCTGTTTCCTAGGTGTTGTGACCCTGGCTCAATACGCTGGTTCGTCCACGGTATAATGAAACGGTTGATAGGAAATCGGGTTCTCCTCCTTGATGTAATTAACACGGCAATCTTGGTCCCGAAAATATGCGGCGGTCCCCATTAATTGCGCCTAAGACAAGCCAAAAGACGGGTGCATAAAGCAAATTTGTTTTGTTCTGAAAACGTGTGCGGCAGGAAGAAAATTGCATGGTATTTGTAGGGTCATAGTGACCTACCAACATTCTCGAACCAGAAAGACGAAGGACAAACATCAAAAAAGTAGGTAAGGTCATTAAGCCAGCAATGAGCGTAGCGGAATAAAGGCCAAACAGGTAAAAAAACTAGTGGAGGTCAACTCTCGAATGTTCACGACATTTCCGCTTATTATGATTGGATAGGATCGTCTGCTCGAGGAAGGCGACGGTTTTGGATGTGAAAAATTGGTTCCTCTAACACGAGATCGCCTGATAAAGAATGGAACACCTGTGGTAAAAGGGTAGAAATAAGTTAGAGATGATGGGAGACTAAGATCACCCTTTATTGTGTCCGGAGGACTGGGACAAGACTATTTTATCTAGCCGTTCCCTTTCAACCTCATCATCGGCAATATCTTGCAGACAGCTTTGGATGGTCTCTCCAGTAAAAAATGAACGTTCCTCGTGAAACGGAATCCTAAGTCAATGGTAATTACGTCTTGCCTACCGCTAACGAACAGGCAGTAAGAGATGCGTTAAACCACTTAGTGAGTGGGGTAACGCAAGACGGCATATGGTTCATGCCATCTAAGAGCGAAGTCCTTCCTAAATACTGACAGGGGGTTTTGGTATTCATATGTTCGCCGAGCTTGGCATTNGGATCAAAACAGCACGCAAGCCTGACCACCACGCCAAGGTAGCAGAAAAGGTCAGGCAACACATTCACACACACACATACACAAACCCACCACCACCCGGGTAGACAGTCACCCACAGTTACCATGCCTACCACCACTGTGTATGACCATGCTTTTGTCTGATATATAAACCTGATGAATCTCTTGTAATTGTATGTGTCTGATGAGAATTACCGAAAACAGCTGTTTGCAACCTTGACTTCTTATAAAAACATTGTTTATTCGATGTCAGTAAGATCAGGTTTATTCTGTTTCAGGCTAACGAAGGTTTCAACCAGGCTGTTGAAATAGATGTTGGCAGAAAATCCAGTGCATTGAACACAGCTATACCACGCAAACCTTTAGATTTTGATATGCTGGTAACGATCTGCCTCTCTTCTTTTGTCGTTCAGTTTGTGGTCAGTATAATCCTGTTTTGGTAGCTGTATTAATACAGCATATACTCGCAGACATGCAGCGAAGCGGTTTATTGCAAACCTCACGTGTAATATCCCTCTACAAGACATCATGTTAACTAAGCGACTATAACTAAGGGAAAATGGCAATGTCTTGAGATCCAACGGTTCTCGTTTAAAAGCCAATGATGATCTCAGTCAACTGAAATGATCAAATAAGAGCCAATGCCAACTGCCTAGTTGTCAATGACGACAGTTTTCATGTCAATAAATTAACACTCTCTACCTGACATCTATCATCTGACTATACTAAGAAACACCTCAGATTTGATTATAACACGAAATTGTGAATACGTTTACTAGCTGCCGACAATTCTTGTCGTTAGAAGCAGATTTCAGTGTCGTTCGATGCCTGAACACAAAAATATAAAAAAGCTGGACGTCAGGAGATTTTGAATACTTCTGTTGCTCGAGTAGAGATAATTGAAAGTGACCGGAAATTCAGAAAATGTGTGAAAGATAAATCATTGGTGTTCTGCAATGCATCGTCTTGGTAACAGACGATCCAAGGCGTCACAATCTTTTGCAGTGGCGTGGTGGACTTCTTAGTTCCGTCAGTCAGGTCCCTCAAACTTTGGTGCAAAAATCATCTAATGCTTGTGAATTTTTCATTCTACTTTTCTGAGGTCAAAGACAGTGTATTTCGCATAACCAGAAGGTTTTGCTCACCTGTATGCGTCGGCTTGAAACGTTACATCAACCTGACTTGTTCCGTAGATATTCCTCTTTAATTATATTACATGCCATGTTATTTCCGGACACAAAATCAGTTACAAATGAAAGTTAGTGGATTTGGATTTTTTCAAGTTGGAGGAACAAGGATGCGAGAGCCCAGAGTTGAGATCGTGATGATTCTTGATGCTCACTCTCAAATCAACACTTAACGACCGATTTCTTCCTCATTTTGGTGTGCGGCTTAAATGCAAAGTCATTCTTTTGGAAGGCGCTCTGGACAAAAAAGAACAGACATCCATCTTGGAATGAGCAAACGACAGGTTTACGTTGGAAGCATCTTAGTGGCTATCGTTTGTGATATTCTGACGATGAGCAGTGCTAATCAATCCCGTCTATTTCGCAGTTTTGTAAGTTCCCCATGAATCGGGGTCTACTAGCCTATATTTCTTTTAGAATATTTTACTTGGTGGGTAGAAAGTGGAAGCGCTATTGAATTATTCCTTCCATTGTATTTCGTTAAAAATTGCCAATCGTATTAATCCAAAGTATATTTTGATAGATAGCTGTCGTCGGAAATTTCATGTAACAATACCCTGAATCGTATATTCTTATCTTGTCGTAGTGGTCTCAGTAAAGAAGACCCTTAGCGTTAAATTACTTGTAACTAAATTGCTTTATCGAATAACTAATTGTCTGGCATATCTCGTTGCATTTATTCGGACCGAACTGATCACAAGCACGATAATCTTTGACATTTCGAACTTTTGTTTGACCATGCTTTCGCGACATCTAGATATAACGATAAGGCTGTGACTTGTAGTTCATGACTAAGCGGTTGCCAAACATTCTGATAAAATAAACTGCGAATTCACCATACTACTAAGTAGACCCTGTTCATTGAAAATGTACAACCAATTCGACAAAATTACCGTCAATATGTGCATTTAGTGTTTCTCCCTAAAAATGAGATATGTTCAAAGTTGATTGCAAGCTATGTAAGGGTTACTCGCTCAAAGTTGCTGAAACCGTCGCAGTCTATCTTTGGAATCCTCTCAAGTGAAACAAAGCAACTGACTTTGAACTTGAGACTGATGTGATAACCTGTTGGAGGGTGGTCTTGGGTGAGTTGTGTTTTTCGTTCTCACATAATTGACCTGGAGTGTGCAACTTCACTATGTACCTGGTAGTATGCAGCAAAGCATACCATGAGGTCAGCTTTTTATATTACTTTGAAGGTCTTACAGCACAGTCACGGGCTTTTAAACGAATGATCTTAATCAACGATTGATAAGGTTCAACACCAACTTCAGTGTTGAATTCAGTATTAAGTATTCCATAACAAAGACGACGTCTTTTAATAGGCAGCTCATGTCGACCACGCGTTCTGGTTTTGTTCAAATAAATAATATAGCTAGAACGGGTATAGTATCACTCTTCTGTGTATGGTTTCGTAAAAACATGGCTCTAACCCCAACGTGATTGGTGCATCCACGATAGATGAAAAGCTGTGTAGTAATGCGGAGAATTTCAAATAAAAGTAGTCAGACCTTAATTCGTGTGGCATGTCAGATTCGTCTCGTTTTTTCAATTGACTTAGAAGAAAACGAGTACTTACTCAGGAAGCATGTTTAAGCGCGTGCATATACGTGCTTAAATGGAGAACATGAGTATCACTGAAACAAACGAACAATTAGTACTCGTCCTAACTAGACATATGTTTACCGCCGATTACAATATAACTTGTTGTAAGATATCCGCACCAAATGTAGCACGAATGAAGTTGAATAGTTTGGGCGTCGTGTTGAACATGTTATTGATAAACAGATTGGGAATAACATAACGTTTCGAGCAAGTTGTAATACTCTACGTTTCAACCACCTCGGGTGGCCTTCCTCAGGAGTG